>CAUYPK010052658.1:0-43254 GCA_963574355.1 Loris lydekkerianus | reverse complement strand
TTCTCCTTCATAATCTCATGGAGAAGAGACTCTTTGCCTTGTGAAGTCACTTCGTCACTTCCGGGGATCCCTATAAGACAAGTATTGGTTTTCTTCGAATTATCCCAGAACTCTCTGAGAGAGTGGTCTGTTTTTGCTCTCCATTTCTCCTCTTCTTTGAGGGTTTGGGAGCATTTGAAAGCTTTGTCTTCAATGTCAGAAATCTTTTCTTCTGCTTGCTCCATTCTGTTGCTGAGGGATTTTACTGTGTTTCTAAAATCTTTGATGGATGCAACTTCTTGTCTCAATGTGTCAAAATCTTTGGTCATTTGGTCTTTGAATCTGTTGAATTCTTGAGATAACTTTTGTAATTCTCATTTGATCTTGTTTGCTATCCAGATCCTGAATTCAATTTCTGACATCTCAGCTATTTGTTTGTGCATGGGGTCATGTGCTGTTTCTGCCCCATTGATCCTTGGGAGAGTTGATCTGCTCTGATTATTCATATTGCCAGAGTTTTTCTGTTGATTTTGCCTCATGATTGTTTTTCACCATTGCCTCCAGCTGTCCTCAGAGTTGGGGAGGTGTCTCTCCAAGATTAGACCCCAGGAGGTTCACTCTATTGTTGCTGGATCTTTGTAGGGAGTGACCCTGTGTAGTTCCTCTGGGGCTGCTCTAGCTAGGGAGTTCTGGTTGTGGAAGCAGCTCCGGTGTGTGACACACCAGATCCAGCTACAGGGCTGGGGGTGGTGCGTATGGTTCTGGGAGTGCCTGGCGCCCGGTGACTTTGTCACAGAGAGCCCAAGGCTCCCGCAGTCTCTGGCCAGGAGAAGGGCTCTGCACAGAGGCAGCGAGGGCTCCAGAGGGCATGCAGCTACCAGAGTTTCTGGCCAGATGAACGGGCTAGTGTGGAGGCTGGGAGGACACAGGAGGGAGGATGCAGGGTTGTGTGGCTCCCGCAGTTCCTAGTCAGGGAATGCGGAGGCCCGGTGGGTGCGGGTCACTGGTCGGGGGTCGCTGCACAGCTCTTATGGAGGTTTGGGCGGTGCCAAGCCCAGGAGTTTGAGGTTGCTATGAGCTGTGATGTCACAGCACTCTACCCAGGGCAACAGCCAAAGGCTCCAGTGTGCCAAAGCCGTCTCACTCTGCCCCTAAGGATTAAGGCTGTAAGGCAGCTCACTCCCCGCCTTTAGGCTGCTCAGTCACTAGGTTACTTTGTCCCGCCTGATCCTTGCTCTGGGACCGTGAGGGAGGAGCTTGCCTGGGCAGTTCTTTCCCAATGGCTTCCTGCGCCCATCTCAGTGGCTCACTTTGGGGCCCCAGACAATGCCCAAAGTTCTCCACACTCCTGCTCAAGCTCTCCCCAAGTCAGTTCAACTGAGTGCCAAGTCCAAGAACACCAAAACAGTTCATAGGTAAGGCCCTTCTGGTGTGCAATCTCACTGCTGCTTATACTCATGGTTGCCGGGGTGAGTAGGTTGATCGAACACACACAATCACTTGCCAGTTCTCCACTGTTTTTGTCCTCCTGTTGGGGTCCAGAAGTCCCTTGCTGACTCCCTGTATCCTCAAAGGGATGGTTATAGGCAGATCCCACTGGCCAGAGATGCCTGGAGTTCTGTCTCCCCAGACTCGCTGTGCCCAGTTGCAGGGAAGCTGTTACTTGGTTGCCATCTTTAATCCAGTCTTGCAAGTTTAGTTTCTTCTAAGGCCTCACTCCTTGGCTTGCAGATGGCTGCCTTTTTACTATGAATCATATCATCTTTCCCCAGTGAGCATGCATGTCAGTGTCCAAATTTCCTTTTCTTATGAAAACCCAGCTCATACTGGATTAGGTTATCTCTAACTCCCTAATTTTAACTTAATTACCTCTAAAGACTTTATCTAGAAATACAGTTCATTCTGGGTACTAAGGGTTAGAATTTAAACATATGAATTTGAGGGGGATAGAATTTAGCCTGTAATACCTTCTTAGGAGTTGTTCTCGAGAAGAGAGATCCAATGGAATTTTTGAGTAACTACTCCCTAAATGTATATGAGGAGTGGATTTGAGCCATGCAAGGGGTAGACTGTAAAAGAGAGAGATACACCACTCTCCCCTTTTATTTGTGGGGAGTTTGGTTAGTGTAAAGCTTTCAGCTGAAAAACTCCTTAAAGGTTGGCTTTCTCCATGGACAGCTATGTTGTCTGAGGTCATGAGACAACTGCATCTGGTGATAGAGCAAGGAGTATAAAGGCTTGGGTGATTTAACCTAGCATGGACAATTATGACCAGCAATACCTCCAGACTGCCCTACCAGGTAGGGTCAGGTTTTGTCAAGGATGTATTGTAGTTTGACTTCCTCTGCCCAATCTCATTTCCTCCCTTGGAATTCCAATAAGCATTTGCATCTCAAACTCCACTTCAAGTATCTGCTTCTGGAGAACCCAAGTGGTGATATTTGGCCTCCCATCTCCAAATATAATAGCTGTATTACAATCTAGGTCTTGTCAACATTTCAAGAAAGATTAGTGAGCAAATATTGAAATAATTAAAGATTAATAGAAAGTAAAAGAATAATGACTTTCATGTCTTGTTGCTTCTGCCCTTCTCTAAGCCTGTCATCTGGTGCCATTCACTTGGACTCAGTTGAAATTCTTGCCCCAAAGCTCCCTAAGCAAGTCTTTGGCCATCAGATCTTTGTAACTAGGTTCCCATGCTTTTCATTTCTGACCAAGTCCCCCTTGGCACTGTGTGTTATTTCCAGCAACTACTTAGTCTTATCCCTGTGTGAGTTGTTTGCCTCTCATAGCTCTGGGCTGCTGTGTTGAATTACCGGAGCACAGAGAAGAAAGCACATACTTCATAGAGGTCTTATTGGCTGTCTCTGAAGAGTCTATCTTTTCTTACACTAGAACATAGTTTTCCATATGTGGTACTTTTGTTTTCACATAAAAATTGATAACTTGATGTGTTTCCACTTTTCCTTTTCATGGACATTTTTTGTCCTCACTTATTTATTTTTCTTCATCTTCTCTTTCTCTTCTCCCATCTCCTGCTCTCTTCTTCTTCCTCTTCCTTCCTCTTCTCGCAATTATTGACTCCTTCTTCTTGTGAGGAGAACATGCTCTGATAAAGAGATAAAAAGCAGGGTCCCCGTTCTTAGGGTGCTTCCAGTCCATGGGGGTGAGGGTGGGAGATTCAGGAAAATAAACATGTCATCTCCAAATGTGTGCCCCCTATGGTGTCAGCATGAATAAGCAACTCCCTGAGAATAAGGTATGGGCTTCTTGGAGGAGCTGGGGCTTAACCTGAGTGCTGACTGATGGGAAGAATGTGGTCATGTTTGCTTCTGAATTCTTGGCTACATATGTGCTTGTTTGGGGGGAGTTTAACCTTCAGAGAAGTGACATGTAAATGTAATTAACTGATTATTCCTTTTATGTAAATGACTGTTTGACAGATTTTTGAAAACAACTATTTCAATGTAAAACTTCCATCAGGAGAAATTTTATCTCTGCATTGTTAATTTGCCTTTTAAAGCATTTTATTTCAGTTAGCAGAAAAGCTAACTTCACCCTGGGTTTAGACCATGTTACCTCAAAAATATCAAGAAGAACCATGGTAATCAAATAAGCTTTAGTAGTATACTGAGCATTTCCATATTTCTTCTGCCTTCTGAGTGCATACATGTTTGCTCATCACATCAAACTCTACATTTTAAAAGAGTAATGATATTTCTCAGTCATAACATAGCTAATCAACAGGCACCATTTTTCATACCTGAGATTTGATGGTTTGTGGCATATTCTGAGGCTCTCCATCACCAGCATCCTTTCCTCCTTCTAAACCAGGGGTGTCCAACCTGTGGCATCAGGTCACATGCTGATTTTGTGAGGACCTCTTTTGCTCTGGTTTGGGGTATCGTGAAGAATATGCATGTGTGCACAGGCCTTTAGATATTGGCTTAATTTTTCCAATTTTCAGGGGAAATAGAAAGAACACTATACTGACTGCTAATCTCTCCCCAGTTTCTTACAAATATCGGTATAGTAACACTTGAATGATTGATTCCTTGACAGTGTATTTTTAAATCACTTTTAAAGCCATATTATTATTTTAATCTTATTTTCATCAGTAATTTTATTGGCACAAACTCTTTACTGTTTAGAGCTAAATAATATTTAACAATAGAAATATTAATAATATAAATTCTATCACAGTGTAATGTTCTAGAATTAACTAGCATTCATACTCAAGATCACCAATGGGAAAAAACCAAAAGAGTAGATGAGATCTAAAAACTAGTTTTTTTAAACTAGAAGAAACCATGAATGATGTGGATTTATTCAATATTTTATATTCCCCACTCCTTGCTTATGTGCAAATAAATCTGGTTAGTGTTAGTTTTTGCAAAATAATGTATCATTAAAGTAAAATCAGCCAGTCCCTCAAAAAAATTGGCACACTGAATTTTTTTTTTTGTTTGTTTGTTTTCAAGACAGAGTCTCACTATGTCGCCCTCAGTAGAGTGCTGTGGTGTCACAACTCACAGCCTCAAACTCTTGAGTTTAAGTGATTCTCCTGCCTCAGCCCCCCAAGTAGCTGGGACTACAGGCTCCTGTCACAACACCTGGCTAAATGCACTGAATATTTATCTTGACTGGTTTTCAATCCATTCCCATCGTTATTGGCATTGCCTACAAGTGAGAGTCTGCCATTCTGAATCCTTTGCCGAGAAATGGATGGAGCTTGGTCAGTACTTGACCAGCACACAGGCCATTTCTCAGTCTGCAACAGAATGATTCTCTGAAACAACCCTCTTGCTCAGTCAGCTAAGGTGCCCTTCACAGCAAGTCCACCCCACCATAGTCCTATGTGCCTTACAGACAGAGTGAGGTCAAAGCATCTACCCAAAAGAGTTGGCTTGGACCATCCTAGGAACTGTTCAGTTGCTGTCCACATGGTCAAGCAAAATTGAGGATGAAGAGAGGTCCTCAAAACACACATGCTCAATGGCCTTTTTATGATCTGGAGCAGGAAGCCCTCCCGGGGGTTTCCACAGTGAAACCTATCTTTTCCTGGAGTGTATCAAGACCCCATAAATGAGCCTCCAGGTGAATGAGCCTGGTTATTGATTTTACCTGGTCATAAACATACATCTAAATCCTTAAGAAATGAAGCTGTTTGCCCACAAAGTCAAACAAATCAAATACTCATCACGTCCACCAATAATGCATTTGACATAAATTATACTTAAAAAATTTCTGATTAATAATGAGGTTAACTATTAGGTTACATTGTTTGCATTTATAAGGTAAAGTGTGAGTTTTAGTTATGTCCTTCATGCAGGAGGTGTGCCATATACCCATTTAGTGGGAACTTACCAACCCCTCTCCCTGCTTCTTGAATTTAATTGAATTTTTCTATCATGTGGGCCTATAGTTGTTAATTTACTAGTTTCAACTTAGTATTGAATACATGAGATGCTTGCTTTTCTATTATTGTGATACTTTACTGAGAATAATGTTCTTTAAATCCTTCCAGGTAAACAAGAAGGATACACATTCCCATCTTTTTATGGCTGAATAGTATTCCATGGTATACATATACCATAGTTTATTAATCCATTCATGGGTTGAAGGAGACTTGGGTTATTTCAACATCTTTTTGATTGTGAATTGAGCTTCTATAAACATTTGAATGCAAATGTATTTATGGTAAAATGACTTTTTCTTTTGGGTATGTTTCTAGTAATGGGATGACACAGATTGCGTGTAAGGTGAGCTAAGGTGTCCCTTCATAGCTGTTTGAAAGCAGCCATTTGAGCACATTACTCACTCTCTGGTTTTATTACTGATATTACTCTAAACAAAAATATGTCTTTCCATGTTGAGAAATCAACATGGTTTTAATGGATAAAACCTAGTGGTCATAAAAATAGTACAATTTAGCACTTCTGTCTCCAAGTGACTCTGTTGCAACAAATTATGAAGTGCAATTGTGATTCTAGAACATCAGAGCATTTAACTATTTCAGTTGATTCTGTTGAGACAAATCACTCAGAATCGGCTTTGGTTTTGGACTGAATTATTTCTGGTTTCATTTGGTGCTTTGCCACCATGTGTAAACATGTGAGGTGGTTTCAGAGGTTTTGGTGGGAGTGTCGAGGCTAAGAAGATAAAGTAAATGGTTTTGGATATAGAGTTAGTTTTTCACTTACTTTAAAAATGACTGCCTTGAATGTACAAAGCTATGATTTAATTAAAAAAAAAAAAAAAAAGACTGCCTTGGAGAGAACTCTGTTAAAATCAAGTATATTGCATCTCTGCTTCAGTTTATAACTCAGATTAACACACATGGTTACCCTGAGGGTCAGGAATGAGCAAAATGAAACATTGATGTGTAAAGGATTGGATATGAGGACCAGGCCTCTACAAGAGCACCCGTCCTGCTCCCTGCCACTGTGGCTAAAAATTAACTTGTCTTCTTTTTATATAATTTTCTGCAGGGTAGAGCTGACTTTAGAAAGCACGAAGCAGAATAATACCTTGGGGAAAAACACTTCAGTACTTACTTGAAGTGTGTCAAACAATTGATCTGCTGCCTTGAAGAGGGCTGTGGGGAAGAAAAGCACAAAATGCAGGCTGGGGAGTCAAGCGAATCAGGTAGCTCAGTGCAGACATCTTACTCCTGATGTCTTTCCTCCTTCTGTATTTTCTCCCTCTCTACCACCTTGTTCTCTTTCTCCCTCTCTTCCTCCTTCCATCCTCCCGCCTCCATCCTGCTTCCCTGTCTGAATGATGGGGATAATCTACTAAAAGGTAAAGATGAAGAAAGAAGCATTTGTGGATGAGGCTGGTCAGGATAACAGGCTTGACTGAAACAAAAGACGAGATTGGGAGATGTTTGGGGCATTGTGAGTTGGGTTAGCTTAGTCTTGAAGGGATGTAGGGAACCTGGTAAATTTTTGAGCAGAAAATTGATGTCAGGAAAACAGTATTTAGAAGGACATTCAAACAGTGAGTGGAATTAATTATGACATGAGTTATTATTTTTCTTTTCTTTCTTTTTTTTTGAGACAGAGCGTCACTCTCTTGCTTAGGCTAGAGTGCTGTAGGATCATAGTTCACCGCAACCTCAAACTCTTGGGCTCCAGCAATCTTCTTGTTTCATCCTCCTGAGTCTATGTAGGCATCCACCATAATGCCTGGCTAATTTTTCTATTTTTATTTATTATATTTATTTATTTTTTGAGACACAGTCTCATTGTGCCATGGCATCATAGCTCATAGCAACCTCAAACTCTTGGGCTTAAGTGATTCTTTTGCCTCAGCTTCCCTGGTAGCTGTGAATACAGGTGCCTGCCACAATGCCCAGCTATTTTTTTTTTTTTTTTCCTTAGAGACAGGGTCTTGCTCTTGCTCAGGCTAGTCTTGAATCCTGAGCTCAGGCAATCTTCCTGCCTCATCCTCCCAGAGTGCTGGGATTACAGGCATGAGCCACTGTACCCAGCCTCTATTTTTAGTAGAGACAGTGGTCTCACTCTTGCTCAGGCTGGTCTTGAATTCTTTTTTTTTTTTTTTTTTTTTAATTTCCTTGCTTATTTTTTATTTCTTTGCTTTTTGTTGTTGTTGTTGTTGTTTTTGTTATTGAGACAGAGTCCCACCTTATGCCCTGAGCAGAGTGGAATGGCATCATAGTTGACTGCAACCTCAGACTTGGGCCGTGGGCATCCCACTGCCTCAGCCTCCAGAAGCTGCTGGGATTACAGGTGCTTGCTGCGGCACCCAGCTGGGTTTTTCATTTTTTTTAGGAGTTGGAGTCTCACTCTCACTGAGGCAACTCTTGAACTCAGGCAATCCCTCCCACCCACCTTGGCCTCCCGGAGTTCTGGGTTTATAGGCGTGAGCCACCATGCCCAGCACATAAACTAGTATTTCTTTATCAAGGTACAGAACCACCCATCAGTGCCAATTCTAAGTCATAGAATCAGTATGTGTTCTAAATTATTAAAGAATTCGTTGTTGACAGCAGGAATTTACACTGAGGACTTGAAGGTGATTCTGAAAAGTACACCTAGCTATTTCTTGCCTGTGTGTGTATCAGGCATCTCTCCAGGAGATGTACACTCCCCTTCATGTTTCAGCTGGAGCAGCTCCCCTTGGGGGAAGTCTACCCTGTCCTCCTCTATTCAAGTGCTTTCCTCTGTCACTGCCTATAGTAACATACTAACTGCATTCTCAACTGCCCACGCAGCCCCATATTTCTCCATTGCTGCTGCCCCTTGAGCAGCAGCAGACCATGTGCAGATCATGATGGACTTGCTGAGCCTCCATAATTCTGGGCAATCATGTGGGATGTACAGATGCCATTCTGTATCCTTAACTGGAAAACATCATTCTTCAAATGTGTTTTAAAATATGTCTTATCCTACGAAGAAGCCAGATTATAAAAAGGGAGATTCAAAGGGCATGAATTAGGGTGTTTGTAGCTCTGACATCTTGTGGAAGGAACAAGAGAGAGGGCCAATGGAGCCATTTGCTATTGGCTAGGGTTTGTCTAGAGGAGTTAAGTATTGAAGGAAATCTGTTACCCCAGTCCTCACTTACCCACCTACATGGCCCAGTCTAATCAATTACTCTTAACATCAGAAATTTTAAACAAAATGCAACCAAAACAAGGCTTCTTTGTTGGTGCAGCAAACAAAGAAAGTGGCAAAGATGCTGATCTTCACTATCCCTAATCTTTCTGGGTCTTGTTTAAGATGGAAGGGGGTATGGGAGACGTGATGGGGATGAACTTTCAGATGGAGTTTAGACAGCTGCTGGAACCCCCACCTTTGGAGACCGCACCCCATCTTCTGATAGAGTAGAATGCAGATTGCAGATTGAAGAAGATACTACTTTGGAATCAAGACTCATTTATTTACAGTGTTTTTCTTCCTAGGATAATTATTCCAGAAGCTGGTGCTCATTTCCCATTGGCCAACTTATACCTATGGCCTCCTGAATAGAAGCAGGGTTCTAAATCTTATTGGCTCTACTGCTTTACCTTTTCTATTGACAGTAAATTTGGTCAAACACTGAAACTAAAATATTCTTGGGTATTTGAAGCCCAGGATAAGCTCTCTACTTTTATTTCCTGTTCATGACAAGAGCCCACATAAATAAAACATTGTTCTCTTTATCTCCTAGCATAACAGTAATCACAAACAATATTCTTTGTTCACCTTGGCAAGAAGGAAAACAGAGAGGAGACTTTGGACAGTCCTGGGGACTTCAGGTGTGATGTGAGTGGCAGGGGGGAATTTTCAGGTAGTGAGAAAAGGTATGAATGAAAGCTCAGGGATTTTACAGGAAGCTGGAAAGAGTCCAGCCATTTGGGACTCCATTAGGAGATAAAACTGGAAAGGCAGGATGAGGTCCTGAATTGTATAAGGCCCTGAATGCGGAGGGCAGAGGGTGAACCACAGGATAGCACAATTGGTGCTATGATTGAAGGTTAGTTTGATATAGTATGCAAGTTCATATGATGTGTTACTATCCCTACTCCAAAAATGGAACTCTGAGCCTCACTGGAGTTTTTATAACTCTGTAGATAGTACTGTCTTCCATCTCAGGTTTCTTAGCAATCCTTTTGTGTACCATCAATCTGCCCTTCTTCTGCTCCTCATAGTAAATCATCCATTTCTCTATCATGAACTGTCTCCTTATGACCCTTGGAAATTTATATTCACTAGGTCTGTAAAAGCTCCTTACTTGATTCTGATATGGACTTCTGGTTAAAGCCATTACTATAGGCAGTGGGGAAACACACAACAAATGAACAAAAATGCAACATAAGCAAGGAAATTATTGCATTTAATAAAGTTCACTTACGGTGAATAAAGGAGAAAAGTTGAGAGTAAGAGGGACAAATCTTGGAGGCAGGAAGAGAGAAAGGGAGAAGGCGAAGGCCTGGAGTCATGAATTGCCAATGTAGATAAAGGCAAGAGAATAAGTGCCCAAGGTGTGTAGAAGATGAAATCCACAGGGCTTGGACTGTAGGTTGGCTATGAAGGTGAGAGAGCAATTTCCCAGGTTTCTCTTGAATGGTGAATGGGGGTACCATTACCATTAGGAATCCAAGATGGGGAACAGTTGGGAGGAAGATGAGTTATTTCTGGAATGTGCAGAAAGAATTGTACTTGGGCTCTACTTACATAAAACAATTTTAATTCTTAATTTTGAAGATGATCTACTACAGTTGCTGAAGTTGTTTTTAGATGAAAGTTGCTTGTTTCATTGAGTTGTCATGCTTAGGCACTTTTGTGGCAAAAGTGCTCCATCTCAACTCTTCTTCTCCAAAGAGGGCATGCTTTGACATTATTTTAAAAGCTCCTAAACACAATACCTCCACTTTGAAGCCTTCTGGATTGGTTTGAACCAATCTTTCCCTGTAACTTACACATATTTATTAATTGTATTCTCACCTTCCACACCTAAACTGCCTTTATTTCCAGCTCTGGTGCAGGCTTAATGGTTTGACTCTGTTGAATGTGGACACTTTATTTACATCATGAAGCTAGAGAGAACATATAGATTCATGTAATTCTTTCTCCTTAAAGCTGGAACATGAAACAATAGCTCCTCCATTCATTCTTGCTTTGACTAAAGGACTGTACCTCTTTACTTGCTTAAGCTCCTCATGGGGGCTGACATTCAGTGGGCCACAGTGAACGTGGCCGGGCAGAGTGACTATATTCTCATAAAAGAACAAGGCTTGCTGATTTCTTGTCCACTGTCCAAGTGCAGCTGGCTTTTGGGTCCTGCTCCTATGGCATCATGCTAAAGGCATCCTTATACTTGCCTGGGAAAATTAAATTATGACCTGTTCTGGAGATCCTAGATATCACAATGGAGATGTCTGGGCCTGGGGCTTCCAAGATTGAAGTCTTTGGTTGAAGTGGGAATGACACCTGGGTCTCAGTGCTCAAACTATGTCTCCATTCCAGTTTTGGCCAAAGGCCTGAACTCCCAAAGCTCTGTATTGAGAGATTATGTACACTGATTAGTGAAATGAGTACTTGCTCCTCTTCAGGCAGTGTCATTCCGTGTGTTATCTATTGTCAGGAAGGATGTATAATTGGGCATCTTGAACTCTTAACATCCTGAATGTGTGTGACTATCTTGGGAAGAAGAAGACAAAGTGAGATTATGCTATCCTGGTCAACCTGGCTCACATTTCTCTAACCTTTGTGGATATTCCTACTTAACCCTACCTCTAAATCTATACTTATGTTATCCTCTGTCCGAGGGTTGAGTTTCATATACTGAAATGATATAACGTGCCGTGCTGAGGTTTATGATCTTCTTGATGCCTCTTGCTATTCACCTACTGCCTGCTAAAGTTTGGTCCTCACTCCCAGTTAGATTGGGAACTAGTTCACCTGAGTTCTAGACTCTGCCTTAAATTCAGTTTGTACCATGCACTCCTTTGGGTTGGATCCTGATTTTAATGATTCTTTCTGGATTTATGAGCCCTCCCCCTGCAGCAGGATAAATGGTCACTCTGGCTCTGCTCTTGTGATTGGAAAGCAAGCCTCCCCTTGGACGTGGGTGTCTTCATAGACCTTTCACTAGGGTCCTGCTTCTGATAGACAAGCTTAGTTTGTGGCTACCAAAAGACATGTCTAGAGTGTGCCACATTCTTCAACCTGTGACAGGGAATACTGTGGTGCTGAGGAAAAAGAGATTGAATTGATTATCTTGACTGTCAGTGTTAGCATAAAGAGACTTAGAACTTGGATAAGAAAGAGTCTTTAGTCATCAGACATTCACTTGTGAAATGTTTACCTAATGCAGGCTTTGTGCCAGCTATTATATATTGTTAATACTGAGGCAAGGAGCTCCCAAAGGGGTAAGAAAGACTTTCACTGCAGCCTGATAAATTCTCTGATAACACTAAGGCTGAGGCCTGGAGGAGAAGTTGCATCTCACCAAGTTTTGGAGTTGAAGGGTGTGGTGTTGGTCAAAACAAAGAGAAGAGTTGAGTAAGAGCTAGTTAGGCGAAAAGAGGAAGGGAAGAATTCTGGGCAGAGGGAACAGCCTGAGCAAAGCCAGGAGAGCTGAATTTGTATAAGAATGGGTGGCTAGGAAGAAGTTGTAAAATGTTTTTTCCTGGACAGCTTTAAGAAAAAGACACAAACCACCGTGAGATGTGTGTGAAATGTGTGATGCCCAAAGCCAGGGTAAGCCTCATAATATTTCTCAAGGTCACTCTAGACATGAAGAATATGTTACACATTTTCTCTCTGACACCTAAGTTTTTAAAACCCCTTGAACTTCCCAGAAAGTTAGATGACAAATCCAACACATCATTTGCCTGGTTGTGGGTGGTGCCTCTAGGATTTTCAGTGAGTGCTGAATTTCCCTCAGTGAAAGCAAAATCCTACCTGCTTTCTCTGCTTCTCTCCTAAAAGGGGCCCTCTGAAAATAAATGTTTGGGTTGCAGCTTTCATTTGTTTAGAGGTATGAAACACTATATTTCCTGCCTGCCATTTCTTAGTAAGAAAGCTCCTTTCCTCCTTCCCGGCACTATGTTGGAACCTATTAGTTAAATGAGCTTTATCTAGCAAGCTTAGAATTTCTTCTTTTCTGCTTCCTTCTCAGGCTACACCTCTTTTGCCTTCTGAAAGCAAGGACAGGTCACTCGCTTTTGTCATGAGCATTTGGATGAAATGTTCTGACATACACATGTGTGTGTACACAAAGGCATGAAAGCTCGTTTTTAATTGACACTGTTTTGTTTTCCTTGGGTTTTTAACTTTAAATGGAGCTCACATTCCCTCTCTTAGGCTAGTCTTCTGGGCTGCTTTTTTTTCTCTGTATCATGCTTTCATGTGCAGAATAATAGCTTTTGTTTCAGAAGTACATGGCAGGAGGACCTCGAATGCCAGAGGTCCGCATTATAATCCATAACTGTAGATTTGGAAGGCAAAGCAGAGGTTGGGGGAAGGTGAGAGCGAGTGTTTTCCATTGGTGAGCCTGAGTCCTTCTAGCAACCCGGGCACAATGGATGCCCTTCTGAGCATAGAGGCAGCTCTGGCAGCAGAGGGACGGACACGCTTACTCACATTTCACACAATGCGCTCTGTGCTGCATCCTTGCCCAATACAATGGCACTTGCGTCTGGGGGATGATTATTACAGAACAAAGGGAACTTTGTCTCCTGTGTATCCACTGAGCCTTGTGTGTTAACATTTTTTCTTTAAAAATGTTAAATTTTGTTTTCCCATTCTTATTTTTATTCTCTCCAAAGTGAATAACAGCCTTTGTTAGAGAATCAGGAAATACAATGGGGAACTTGAAATGTTTGGTAGGAAAAGAAGAGAATGGGTGGAGGTAACAAATTAAAGAAGCTCTGGGTTACTTCATCTCTTTAATCATGTTTTTAGTGAGGTAGGGGGAATGTAGGCAAGGTGGCCACCTCAAACCTGGAGCTCACAGAGAATGAGGACCAATAAGGGCTTGTGCTTTTGGATTGGCACTACTGAGTAGTTAATGGCTCAGGGCAGGACCCAGCCAGGGGAGCTGCTCTTCTACTTGTTGAGAACCTAAGCCCAGAAATCCTTACTCTCTGTGTCCAGAGAGATTCCACCACTGTGGAGACAAATTTGTTCTGTGTAAAAGTTAGTATTTGTGGAAATTCCAATGCCACTGGGCTTATTTAGAATTGTAATTGTTAATTAAAAAAATTTTATTTTCTTGTAATCTGTTTTCTTGTAGTTTGTGTTCAGGTAGGCAGCTTCCCCGTTATGTTTTTGAATTAGTGGTTTTCTAGAAGTTGACTCATTTTAGAAATGAATGGGCATAGCAATCCACAGTCATATAGCATATGGTAAGGACACATTGTCTCTGGAGCCAAGCATTGCAACAAGAGCTTAGGAACTAGTCTAACTAACAATATGGTTCTTCTGGACTTTGATGTCATGGTTTTATATACCATCCATAATGTAATTAGTGGGTTAATTCAATAGAAAAATAAGGCCACTGGTCGTTCTGCTTGTCTGTCAAGACCTAGCTGATATGTTACCTTCTCCAAGGAACCTTCTCCAGCCCATGGTGTGTTGTCATCTTCTTGAGGATTATTTTTAGAGGCAGTTAAAAGGTAGTAATAGTTTTTTTCTAAAGTGAAAAAAATGAAGGAGTAATAAAAAGGAATTAAAATAAAGGCTAGTCAGTACCAGAGTTTCCAATTCTTTTTATTGCCCCAGTGAGATTTGCCAAAGCCTTAGACTTGCATTGACAAAACTAAACTAGAGCCAATCTGATTAATCCTGGTCAGGAATAGGCCAATTTCTCTTAGTGCTCTGCTTTTTCAGCAGGGAGATAACCAAACAATTTTTAAATATTAAGTTGTTCCAATTCTATTCAGTCCTGGGTAATTTGGGGTATAATTCTCAAGTTTAAGAAAGCATGTCCAACACTCAAAAGCCTGCTACTTCCTCCTCAGCACTTTCCTCGGAAGTGGAGAAATTATATGATAGAGTCTTTATTCAAGTCTCCAGGTCTAGAAAGGTGAGCTGTGACTATAGCCATGATTACCTGAGAGCATTTTCATGTTTTTTCCCCTAAATTATCTATCATTTTTTAAGGGAATCATTTATTAAAATAATCACAACAACTATATCTAGTGCATCGAAACAGGCTTTCTTTCTAGGGTTAGTCTGTGACCATTAAAGAAGCAATTCTTAATGTTGCAGTGAAGGGAAGGGTTTCTGAATTCGAATCCCAGCTCCATTTCTTAGTAACCATGTGACCTTAGGTAAATTAACCACCACTAACTATCTTACTGTCTTTAAAATAGAGATAATGATAATGTTTACATAAGGCATAGTTGTGGGATCAAATGTGTAAATAAATGTAAAGAATGCCTGGCACCTAGTGTAAGCCTTGACATATGCTGACTGCCATGAGGGCTGGTCAGATGGGCACCAGAAACCTCTTAAGCAAGTCTGCTCGGGATTCCTTATTGCTATTGATGGTTTCTTTCACCCCAATTGCCAGTCAGCCACACAAAAACAACCTAGTTGTTCTTGGAGCCTTCCCTGTGGCCAGGACGTTTGGCAGCACCTTTCTATTTCCTTGCTGTGTATCCCATACAGGTGGTGCAGGAGGAATAATTCTCATCCACCAGTACCTGAGCCACTGATTCCCATGAATACTTTTCCAAACACAGCAGGATTTCTTGGTCACTTTACTAACATTTAGTCACTTTCTCTTTTTTGAGCAATCTGTTATTTTAAAAACAAAGGTTATGTTTGCATATTAAACATTTCGCTTCAGTCCTTAATCACAGATTTGGCTCAGAAGTGGAGAAAAAGTCAAATCAAATCTATAAATTTATGGCATCAGAATAAATCATAAGTGTTTTATTATGATGATTTTTCAGCTAATGCAAATAGTCTCTTTTAATGGAATCAGTTTGAACATGGAGATTTTGGTTAAGGATAGAATTCCTGCCCATCCTCCCCAAAAGAGGTATGTAATATTAATCTAAGAAAACTGGATGTGCATGCATATTTATAAGATATATAAAAAGCTACACATTAATTTTAATGAAATAGAAAAGCAAAATATGAATTATAGCAAAGAATTTATGTATGTAAGCAAAGGGTAAGCACATTTAGGCGATTGGGGTGAGGGGAACAATAGAGCCTGTAGGAAGTTCTCAGTAACTATCCGTCATCATCATCATCAAACAAAATTTTAACTGAGCTGTTTGTGACCCTGTCTGTGGCATAATACATTGTATGTTATTTACCTTCAACTTACTCAACCCAGAACTTCTTAACTCTCCCACCTGGTACCTTGCCATTCCTATGCCCTACCATGTGAGAACACCTTGCTGGTGGTCAACATTTCTGCCACAAACTTTTCAAAATACTTTCTTTTTAAAAACCAACGAATTAGGCTCATATTGAAAATGAAAGTAGTGTCACATCAATTCTGAAAAAAAAACCCCAAAACTTCAGGTACTGAGTGTTGGTTAAGAGAGGACCAGTGTGTTAGCTCTAGCCAAGTGAACAATCTTTTACCCAAGAAAGGTTAATGAGTTGGTTTCTAAAACCTAGAAGCCATGAGAAGTACTCTGAATGTTAGAGACATCACTGTTTTAATGATCCTTACTGAAGAGTATTTACCAAAAAAAGCTATGCTTTCAGACCTTAAGACTTATTGCTTGTATTTTCACAGTTTTCTTAAAGTAAAAAGGGGTGTTGTGGAAAATGATAAAATTTATCATTTATAGCGAAATATTAATGTAGCAGCAGGAGATTCGATGAGGCCATCTATCTATGAGCATTCAGACTTCAAAGGAAGCATAAACACGAAATTAATGGTTTGTCTAGTGTAAGAGACAAATAAATGCAAATGTGGGCTCATTAATATCAAGTGGATGACTTCTTGGTTTATGGAGTTTGGATTGATTTTGTCAAAGGCCAATAGATTTATTTTAAAAAGTCTTTGAAATTTAGCATCCATACACCCATTATTGAGAGAAATAAAACTCACAGCACTCTGGACAGCCTCTCTTCCTCCTCCTCCTTCCCCCCTTCCTAGATGTTGCTTTACTGAGATAAAGTTCTCACATTAGGAGTTACTTTCACCCTGAAATATGTCCCTTGTAGGAACTGCTATAAACGTCAGCATTTTCCACAGCATTAGTTTATGGGCAGAGTGAATTTTAATGGCACCATAATCTCATGGCAGTCAATTGCAGTGCTTGGGGAGGTGGGAAGCCCTGGGGGTGCCCATTATATGGGCTTTGCATCACTTTTAATGCTCCCAAATCTTGAAGTCTCTGCTCGTTTTCCCGGTTTGTCTATAGACAAAATATTTTTTCTCCCCTATCCTCTCATTTTAGTCTGAAGTAGAGTTAAATACTTTTATTTACCCTTTAATTATCTGACAAAGAGGGGGGAAAACCCCACCTTTTCTCTTGCACTTGAATGAGGGCGTGTTTCTGGCTCTGATATAATATGGGAAACTGAGGCAGGAGTTGTGGTAGGTTTTTGTGCATAGCTCTTTCTGGATTGGCAATGCCTCCTCTGTGAAATCTGGCTGTGGAGGCTATCAAGATCAAGTTACCCTGCGTGGAGTGGTCCAGATACTGTAAGGAACCCGCGCATCTGTGCCTACTTTTTGGGAGCCTGTCTTTTGTGATGTCCGTGTCCATCTCTACCTCCAGTTCCAATGTGGTCTCCATATCTATTTCCATATATCACATATATGAATGTGAAGCATAGAGAGCATATGGGTTATCATGATTATTTAAAGCACATTTTCCATTTTCAGTCCTCTCTTTTTGCTCAGTTTTCTCCCTTCAAAAGATGACATGGATTACATATCTAATACCCTATTCTGAATTTTCAGGTTAACTGCATTTGTATTTCTTAACCATTTTGTCACACTTGCTTCAAAAATATCTGACCCCTCTTTAGAATTTATATGCACAACACAGTAATTTGGGAAAAGAAAGTGTTTAGGACTGTTCTGTAATTGGTTTTCCACAAAACTTGAAATGAGGGAAATGGTGTTACCAACTGAGAGTTTAACTGTAGAGCTAACACACAAAGGACAAAAACAAAGACGTACCAGGTAACAACACAGAGTAGGATTTGAGGCTAGCAGAATTAACTACAACCTAATTTAGTGCATTCACCAATTAATGAGGATCAAATGTGTCAATTAGCCTCTCAGTTATGAAAGTGAAGAAAATAAATAACACAGAAACAAAAGTTGATGCCCTTATTTTAGTCTCACCCATAGGAGAAGCATTGTAGCCAAAGGATGGAGAGACAATTGCTACTGTGAAATGGCTGCACCAGGATATATCTGTGAGACTCATTTAGAATATCTTAAACATACACTTCTCTGAGAATCTGTTTCACCTACCTACAAGCTTGGGCTTGGCCAGAGTTGATTGCACCAAGATAGGGTCTTTGATCCAAGTCCAGCTAATTGATATTTGACTCCTGCAAATTTGGAAGGTGATTCTGGGTAGTCTTAACTGACCCCTTCAAATGTGGACATAAAATTCAATAGCCTTGAGGTGACTGTGTTTGGTCATGAGCATGTCAAGTGGTAAAACAAGTCAGCAGAGAAAGAGAAAGATGAGAAAAGGATACGAAATGAGAAGTAGAGACATTGGGAGCAGGTGGGGTGAGAGGGAGCAAGAAAGAATAAGAGAGAAAAAGAGAGAGATGGTGGGGTGAGGCAGGGCTTGGGATCCTGAGGGTTTCTGGGGTTTGGTTTTATTATTAATGATGCCAGGCTATACCATCTACCTTAGGGATACCAAATTCCTTAACAAGAATCCCCATGTTAGTTTAATTCAAGGGGTCTTAGGTTCCTGGTGAGGGAGAGGACATTTGATCGGCCTACTTACCTACCTTATTTTGCATGCTCAAACAGCCTTCTGACTCTTGCTGGGTTTCTGACTAGAGCTGCCTTCCGGGAGAGGATGCACCTGACATGAGACTCCTATTTTGAGTAATGGCTATTTCCTTCTAAGAAAATTAATTGCCATTCTGGTTGTATAGGTGAGCCTCATGAACTTAATTAAGGCATTTACCTTTGAAAAACTGGTGTATATTGTAAATGCAGACAGCATCAGGCTTCTGAGAGTGAAGGACTAAGGAGCATGCCCCAGAATTTGATGCCATCACCCTAAGAAGCCACTTGAATCCAGTTTACTAGCCTTCCCTCATCAGGCTCATTCAGCCCTATGGCCCGCTTGATTAGATTTTTTCAATTCATCTCTTTCTTAACTCAATCTTTTCTCATCCTTGTAAAAAAAATAAAAGCCATACTTTAAAAAGTATCTTTATCTTTTATAGATGTCTACTCTAATATTTATGGACGAAATTATCTAATATTAGTATCTAGGATTTGTTTTTAAGAATTTCAGGAAATTAAATACAGGGTGGGGATGGAGAAATAAAATTGACAAAATATTTATTGAATCTGGGGGATCAGTACTATACTCTGTGCTCATGATGTTTGGAAATTTTTACAATAAAATGTCAAAACACCTAGCAGAACTGTTCATATTGTGCTTGTGCATTTATGGAACTAAACCAAGTTAGCTCTGCTGACTCTTTGCCCATGTTTCTTATCATGCATAATTTTGTTCAATTGTTTTTGGTTTCCCAAGCATCATTTAAGAATTTTCTGTATGCCACATCTAGGGACACAGCACCAAGGGACACAAAGATTAAATAAGACATATCCAGCACCAAGGGACACAAAGATTAAATAAGACATATCCTTTGAGATATGTCTTTGAGAAGCTTGGACCTGTACAGAAGCTGTGGACATAAAAGTATTTATGTATAACCTGTTCATAGATCACCTTAGGGATTTACAACCTTTGATTTTTATTTTAATCACAAGAAATAATTTCTGCACCTCTCCATGTTTGAAATTAGGTAAAAGTGAGACAGGAAAGCAGGGCCATGTTATAACAGTAAAAACTTATCCAGGATGAATAACCTGAAGTTTCCATGAAACACTCAGCCTAGGCAATGTCATTTTGATACACTAAAATATCTCTATAGGTTTGTTTCCTTCTCTTAGGAAAGAAATTTTGTGACTTTTGCTAAATATCTTCCAATCTCTAACATTCTGAGCTTTTCAGTGCTCATGACTGACTGCTCTTTCAGGGATTTTCTTTTCTTTTCTTTTCTTTTCTTTTCTTTTCTTTTCTTTTCTTTTCTTTTCTTTTCTTTTCTTTTTCTTCTTCTTCTTCTTCTTCTTCTTCTTCTTCTTCTTCTTCTTCTTTTTTGGTAAATTTTTAATTGTACAAAATATATAGCTTAAAATTTACCAATTAAACATTCTTATTAATAAGTATATGATTCAATGGCATTAAGTATATTTGCATTGTAGTGCAACCATCTCTACCGTTCATCTACAGAAATTTTTCATTTGTCCTAATGGAAACTCCGTACCCACTAAACATGACTTCTTGTTCCTCTGTTCCCAGCCTCTGACAACCACCATTCCACTTTCTGTCTTTATGAAGTTGATTATGCTGGTTCCCTCATATAATGGAGTCATATAATATTAGTTCTTTTGTGACCGGCTTATTTCACTTATAATGTCTTAATTTTTATCCACATTGTGGCATGTGAAGAATGTGAGAATTAGAAAATTTTTACTCATTACTTTACTTTCAAGTTATTGCAACACACTCCAGTGTAAGTGTCCAGTTAAGTAAATGTAAAAATGTTATATGAGTTTAATTAAATGAGAAAATGTTGGTTGAAGATGTTGCTGACAATGGAAGTTTAAGTGAACAAGCAAATGGCTGAGCCCACCCTTTTTCTGCTCCTCAAATGAATGCTTCATTGGTCATCACATGAGGGAAAAAGAATGAAGATCCAATCAAGTATGCAAAGAAGAGAAGCAAATACAAGATCCAAATTATAAAGACTATTAAGATTGTGAATTATATCCACTACCATTATTAAAACACCTTTACCCATGTTATGTATTGACCTTGAGATATTAACCACAACTAAAAATTAGCAAGACAAAATTGCATATTAGAGCATGAGGACCAACCTCTGTGATTTTTTTCCAGAAATGTCTGAAGTGGTTTTCAGCAATGTTTGAACTTTGTAATATTCAATTCACTCCCTAACATTTTAAAATTAAACTTAATAATGAAAATGGGTTAAGATACCTCTGTAAATTTCTTACTCAGGAGTGAATACAAAAAGCCAAACACTACTGGGAAAATATTTAACTCTCCTGCCAAGATAAAACAACACAACGTTATAGCTAACACAATGTGGTGACAAACTAAAATACATTTCTTTTCTTTGTCAACAAATACTTTTGGAGACACAGAAAACATTGATGAAGATTTGAGTAAAGGGGTCATGCAAGGGAATTGAAATAATCATTCAGTATGGGATATTTTCTATACAGAATGGGATATTTTTCTATACAGCAATAAAAATAAATGAACCACCCATCATATATTGACAACTGATGTTTTTAAAGCTTAAAAAAAGTTCTTTAATTTAGGCAGAACATCAAACAGTGGATTGAATCTGGTTGGTTAACAATATGGTGAGATGTTGCAAATACTATAATCTGAATGTGAGCTTCAAAGACATTTTAATATGTGCATCATTTGAATTAGATAACATTGTGATGTAGTAGTGCCTGATTATATCTACTGATAGTGGGATAAATGAGTTAAAGATACACCTTATTATCTATCTAGGCAATTTATATTGTATTAATATAAATTTTAAAGAATTTCAGATTAAGATGTAAATTAATATAAATGTTCATTGTATCATTAAAGGAAATTTTTTGACAAAATTTAATCACAAATTTGATGACAAAAAACATTAAAGACTCGTTTTGAGGAACATTTTTCTTTGCTACTGATTAGGTATTAGAGAAAGGAAAATATCTTTAAAATTAAAATTTAATTGAATTTGAAAATGTTAAAATGATTATGAACAGAATATACTTGTTTTAGGCAACTTCAGCTGCTATAATAAAATTCATGGACAGGATGGCTTAAACAAAAGACATTATTTCTCCCAGTTCTGGAGGCTGGGATGGTCAAGATCAAGGTGTTGGTTGATTTGATTGAGGCTCATCTTTCTGACTTGCAGAGAACCACCTTCTCACTGTGTCTTCACATGGAAGAGAGAGAGAGACCTGGGAGAGAGGGACAGAGGTGCCAGGAGATGGAGGTGGGGAGGGAGACATACACAGAGAAAGAGAGGGAGATTGAGAGGAAGAAAAGACTGCTTTGGTTGATCTTCCTTTTCCTGTAAAGACATTAATACCAACATGGGGGCGCAGCCCTCTGGCCTCATCTAAATTGAATTACCTCCCCAAAGCTCCACTTTCAAATATCATCACATTGGGAGTTAAGGCTTCAACACATGAATGGGAGGAACAAACATTTTCTCCATATCATTCTCTCCCTGCCTTTCTACATTAATGTCCTTCTCACATGTGAAGTATATTCATTCCATCCTAATATCCCCAAAAGTTTTAACTTATTCACAGGAATAGCCTTCACTGTCCATTTGTCCATCAACATTCTGCTCATAAGTTTTTGTATATTTTCTAAGAAGATAAAAAGGAAACTTTATATTCAGCTTTCCTCTTTTCTTTTAGAGCCCTCAACTAGAATCATCCTTAACTTTCATATTTCTAGCATGCACCTCAAAACTCCTCCAACCTCTACCCCATTATTTAGCTTCAAAACCACCTTCACATCTGTAGGTATTTGTCCCAGCAGTATCTCACTTCTCAGCCTCAACATTTTGTTTTAGTCAACTTGTGCTGCTATAACAAAATATCAGATTTGGTAGCTTGGACAATAGATATTTATTTCTCATAATTATGGAGGGTGGGAAGTCCAAGATCAAGGTGCTGGACACTTCAGTTCCTTGTAAGGACCCTCTCCCTGGTTTATAGTTAGCTGCTTTCTTACTATGCCCTCACATGGTGGAAAGGTGGCACAACATGTAGACTTTTAAGAAAAGGGCCAAAATAATTCAATGTAGAAAAGATAAGTTTTCTAGCCAATAACACTAGCATAGTTGACTATTCATATACAGAAACATAAAATTCAGTCCATACTTCACACCATATACAGCACTTAACTCAAATTAGACTATAGACGTAAGTGTTAAACCAAAAGTGATATAGAAAAATGGTAATTTCTATAAGGAAATACAGTAGAAATTCTTTATTTTATTTTTTATTAAATCATAACTGTGTATGATCTTTGGCTAGGCAAAGATTGGGACATAGAAAATAGGAACCATAAAAGAAAACTTTGATAATTGGATCTCTTTAAAATTAAAGCATATGCTTTTCAAAGAACATTGTTAAGAAAATAACAGAAAAGACAGAAAAAATACTTGTAAAACATGTGTCTGGTGAAGGATTTAGAGTCATACTATACAAAGAACTTTTATAACCTGATAATAAGAAATTAATTTAATTTTAAATGAGTGTGCAAATGATTTGAATAGTTACTTCACAAAGAAGACACACACATGACAAATAAAAGTACCAGAAAAAAAAAAGTACCAGAAGAGGTGCTCAGTGATGGTATTACTCATAGGGATATGCTAATTAAATCCACAGTGAAATTCTGGAAAAGGAAAAACTATAGGAACATTAAACATCAGGGCCTGGAGATGGAGAGAAGGGGTAACTACAAAAGGTCCATGCAAGGAAATGTTTTGGGGGATGGAACTTTTCATTATCTTGATTATTGTGGTGGTTTTACAACTACATAGATTTTCTAAAACTCAAAGAATTTTACACCAAAAAGAATGCATTTTACTCTATGTAAATAAAAGAATAATTTAAAAATATATAGTGAGCTACTAGGCACTTATTGGAATGATTAGACACAAACTTAAAAAATAACCAGCAATACCTAGTGTTGGGGAGTATGCCAATCATAAATTTGCCTGGTGGGAATGCAAAATGGCACAGGCACCCTGGAAGACAGTTTGACAGTTCCTTATAAAATCAAATGTACATTTACCTTATGACCCAGTTATCTACTTCTGTATACTTACCCAGGAGAAATGAAAACATATGTTCATACAAGGGCCTATATACAAATATTTGTTACAGTTTTATTCACAATTAGCAAAACCTGGAAGAGGCACAACAGATAGACACAAATGGATAAACACACTGGGATCTATCTATACAAGCGAATACTAGTAGCAACAAAAATGAATGAATTGGCTATTAGCTCTTGTTGGATGTATAGCTTGTGAATATTTTCTCCCATTCTGTATGTTGTCTGCTTGCTCAGCTGAATATTTCCTTATCTGTGCAGATGGTTTTTAAAATCTCCTACTGTTACAGTGCAGGAAGATATCAAATTGTTCATGTCTGTTAGGGTTTCATTTATAAACTGGTTGGAGCATTCTGGTTGGGTGCATAAATGTTAATAATTGAAATCTCTTCATGTTGAGTGTTTCCCTTGACAAATATGAAGTGACCATCCTTATCTTTCCTTACCTTTGTTGGTTTAAAGCCTATTATATCTGCTAATAAAACTGCAATCCCTGCTTTTTTTCTGATTTCCATTTGCCTGAATTATAGATGTCCATCTCTTCATCCTCAGTCTATTTTTATCTTTTAAAGTAAGATGAGATTCTTGTATGCAACAGATATCTGGCCTGAGTTTTCATATCCAATCAGCCAACCTGTGCCTCTTTAGAGAACAATTTAAGCCATTTACATTAATTGAGAGTATTGATAAGCACAGTAGTGTTTTGGTTGTCATGTTTTTCAAGTGTCCAGTGGATATTTTTAATCCTTTCACTGTTATGAATGTTAGGTTTTGTTCAAGGCTTTTCTGGGTGAGTTTATTTTGGTGGTAGACCATTAAGCTGATCATTATGGAGGATGGGTCTGAGAATATCCTGGAGAGCTGGTTTAGTTATGGCAAATTTCTTCAACATGTGTAAGTTGGTAAAGTGTTTGATTTCTCCATCACAAATGAAACTCAGTTTAGCTGGATACAGGATCCTGGGCTGAAAGTTGTTTTGTTTTAGAAGATTGAAGGTTGATGACTGTCCTCTTCTGGTTTGAAAAGTTTCAGCAGAAACATCTTTAGTCATTCTAATATTCTTCCCCTTGTAGGTTATAATTTTCTTACGTCTGGCTGCTTGCAGAATTTTTTCCTTCATATTAACTTTGGCGAAGTTAATTACAATGTGTCTAGAAGATGCTTTATTTGGATTGAGTTCTACTGGGGTTCTGAAACTGTCTGCTATCTGAATTTCTGTATCTCATGCCATGCTTGGGAAATTCTCCTCCATTATATCTTAGAGTAGAGCATTGGTGCCTTTAGGATCATCCTCTTCTTCAGGAATTCCTATAAGACGAATGTTTGCTCTTTTGGAGTGGTCCAACAACTCTCTCAATGAGTGATCCAGTTTTGCTCTTCACTTCTCTGCCTCTTTGAGCATTTAGGAGTGTTCAAAAGATTTGTCTTCAATGTCAGAGATCCTATCTTCTGCCTGTTCCATTCTATTACTGAGGAATTCTACGGGATTTCTCATTTCTTTGAGGTCTGCAATTTCTTTCCTCCTTGTGTCTAAATCCTCAGAGATTTTGTCTTTGCATTCATTAATTTCTTGAGGCAACTTTTGAACTACTCCTTGAATTTCTAATTTCAACTTTACTTCCATTCTATTAATCTTATTTTCCATCCATATTCTGAATTCTATTTCTGAAAATTCAACCATTTGTTTATGAATGGTGTCTTCTGTTGTGTTTCCTTTGTCATTCCTTGGGGGAGTTGTCTGATTATTCATGTGCCAGAGTTTTTCCATCCCATGATTATTTTTCACAGTTTGGCTAGAGAAGCTGGTAAGGTGAAATTGCATTGAGTGCTCCAGGAATTGTAGTTAACCAGCCCTTTACCAAAGAGGTCGGACTGGTGACTATGGCTTTTCCCCTACAGCTTTACAAAGGTCCCTTTCAGTCCTGCAGCCTGAGACTCTGGGGACCTGCTTGATGTGATGGGGCTGGGTGGCTCTGTCTAGTTTCATCCAGCCTCTGTCCAATCCAGTCAGTGGCTTTGGGTTGAAATCTTAGCTGGGGAGAGATACAAGCAACTAAGACAACCTGTCCCCCATGGGCAACAAATGGAAGAGGAGAATCAGTCCCTCCCATTACAACACAACCAGGGCTCAGAACCCCTGGAAGGTGTGTGGGTGGCTGGCCCAGGTCAAGAGTTCCAAACCAATTATCCCAGGCAGCACAATCACTGTTGAAGTGGAAGAGTTCAAAAGGTCTCCAGCAACCAGACAGCAGAGGTCCACTGGCAGCTCAAGTGTGACTCACTCTGGTGCTACGTGGAGTCAGAAAGGCCTGCCCAGCAAAAGAGTTAGTCCAGGGGAGTTGGCGGCTGCCTTCTCCACCTTGCACCTCTGCCACATCCCATCACTAGTAACTCTGCAGGGCTGTGGCCCAGTTCCCTCCAATGAACAAATGCACTGGGGATTTGCACCTGCCAGAGTCAAAGGGGAGTCAATACCTCCTAGGCCAGGCTGCAGCACTGTGCCACCAGCAGGCAGGGGGAGCTAAAGCCTGAGTCTCTCCAGCACTCATTGGAAACTGGGGAGTGTTCCACTTGAGTCTGTTCCAGACCAGGGGTTAATGTTGCAGTGTATGTTTTCTCCCTCAGAGACCTCACATCTGCCCCAGCCACACTCCTCCTCTGATACCCTTGCAGCGCAAGGTCTGGCTATCTCTGGTGGTCCACAGAATTGGGGAAGTGTCTCTACAAAATCTGACCTTGGTGGGAGCGTACCACTATTGCTACTGTGTGGCAGATGCTGCAGCATGGGTTCCCACTCCTCTGCCTGTTGCTGATAGACACTTTTGTGGCACAGTGCCAGTCACCCTCCCCCCTGCATCTCTCTCCACTTCTACTTGAGCCACAGTTTCAGCACAGCTGTGCCACAGCAGCCCATGCAGTGCCTAGCTCTAGCAAGGAACCATCGGACACTCCAGTCTCTGCAGTGAGTAGGCTTCCAGACTGCCATGCAAGGGGGGAAGGTTGGACTGGGAGTTCAGAATGGCAGGAAAAATATTTGTTCAATTTTTATGCCAGGCAAGAGAATACAGCAGGATCTCTTTGGAGAAGGAGTCTTGACCTTCAGCAACTCTCTTCTGTAGGAAACAAGAGGTCTTCTGTTCACTGCTCACTTGTAGAGATCACACAGTGAGTCACTCTGTTAGGTGTGGGGACAGATTCTCATCCTATTTGGGATGGGTTTTGCACCTGAAATTTGCTTCCTTGGAATCTCAGCTTGCCTCAGTGGGGACGAAGTGCACTTATCAATCTTCCCTCTCAGCTCAGCTCCCGACCTTCAGCTTTATTGGGTTCATTCTGGCTCTTATTGCTCCCTCTGTGTGGGAGCTTCTGTTGAAAGCTGGCTTCAGTCGGCTATCTTACCTCACCACTGTGCAGAAGCTTTTTAGTTTAATCAAATCCTATTTATTTATTTTTGTTGTTGCTGTGCTTAACATTGGGGTTTCAGTCATAAATTTTTTGCCTGGGTCCATATCTACATGAGTTTTTCCTACATTTTTCTCTAAAATTCTTATGGTTTCATGCCTTACATTTAAATCTATTATCCATCTTGAATTAATTTTTGTGAGTGGTCAAGCAAATCAGCAAGAAAAAACAACCCCATTAAAAAGTGAGCAAGAGACATGAATGGAAGCTGTTCAAAAGAAGATAGACAAACAATAAGTAGGAAAAAATCTCAATGTCACTAATTATCAGGAAAATACAATTAAAACTTTAATGAGATATTACCTTACCCCAGTTGGAATGGCCCTTATCAACACTTGTAACTTCAACTTAAACTGTACAAAAGCAATTCATGTATCCATAATATGTACCCCCATAGTATTCTTAAAAAAGATAAAAAGAAAGTTTCAAAGGGAAAATAAATAATTTAAATTTTGTTAGAAGCAATTGTTTATAAATGATGAAAGGCAAAAGCATATTTGGCAAAGAATGACCATCAGAATAAATAAGCTGATTTTTTTATGGAGTCCCAAAGCAATAGATGCCAGCATGGATACAGAGAGAAAGGAATGCTTATCCATTCTTAGTAGGATCAAAAATTCGTACAATCTGTATGGAAAACAGTATGGAGATTCCTCAAAAGATTAGAAGTAGACCTACCATTTGATCCAGCAATTCCACTACTGGGTATTTATCCAAAGGAAAAGAAGTCTTTTGTCAAAAAGACACCAGCACTCAAAAGTTTATTGCAGCATAATTTACAATTGCAAAGATGTCAGTCAACCCAAGTGCCCATCAGTTCACAAATGGATTAATAAAATGTGGTATTTGTATACTATGGAGTCCTACTCAGTGATAGAAAAGATGAATTAATGACTTTTCTAACAATTTAGATAGAACCACAGACCATTCTCCTAAGTGAAGTATTGCAAGATTGGAAAAATAAACACCACATGTACTTGCAATTAAATTGGAACTAACTGATGGGCACACACATGTGCACAGAGGAAAGTAAAACTCAGTGGAAATCATGCAAGGGGGATGGGGATGAGTGGAGGGGAAGAAACCTTAATGGGTACAGTGAACACTATATGGGTGATAGGCACATCTATAGCCATAACTCAAGCATTACAAAATTGATCCCTGTAACCAAAAATATTGTACTCCCTTAATATTTTGAAATAAAAAAGATGAACTACTAAGAGATACATCATGAATGGATTCTAAAAGCATTAGGCTAAGTGAAAATGTCAAACATAAAATACTACATTTTTTATGATTCTATTTATATGACAGTCTAGAAAAAGCAAAACTGTAAGAACAGAGAACAGGTTAGAGGTTACCAGGGTCTGAAGGTAAGAAAGGGGACTTACAAATGGGCAAAAGGGAACTTTTAGATATACTTTTTGTATATCTTGATTATAGTGTTGGCTACATGATTGTCTGTTTGTCAAAACTTATATAATTATATTATTGAAAGTATAAATCATATAAGTTTTGACAAATTATCTATAAATTACACCTCAATAAACTTGACTTTAGTAAAGTGAATGAATTGCAGCGCCACAAAATGTCATCAGTCAATCTCACAAATATAAATTTTAAGTGAAAGAAGCAAAAATCAAATAGAGTATGACCTCACTAAGTTTCAAAACAGAGACTAATCCTTACCTCACAAAGTTTAGAGATGCATATTTGTATGGCAAAATTATTTTTAAAAAGCAAGAAATTGATTAAAATGAAATTCAGGTTAGGAGTTACCTCTAGGGGAATGGGAGGAGATTGTAATCCATGAGGGACAGAGGGGAGATGGGCAATATCCAGTTTCATAACCTGGGAGATGGTTACACATATGTTCCCTCTGTAATTATTTTTTAGTCTGTACCAATACACTTTATGTACTGCTCTGTATGTGTGTTATATTTTAATGTTAAGAAACATTAAATGAAAAAAAAAAAGAAACATTAAATGGAAAGCTGATTAAGTCAACAGCATTTATTAAATCATATTTTCCCCTACTGAAATGCCACCTTTATCAACCAAGATCTCATATATAATTAGATTTTCTACTAAATTTTGTATTCTATTCCACTGATCTATTTATTTCATTTTATGTTAATTCCACAATATTTTAACTACAATGACTTTATAGCAGTTTTTAATATTAATGTCTAGTAGGATTAGTTACCTTTCATTCTTCTTATTTTTTTTTCAATTAAACATGAAGAGAAAAAAACATACTTTGGAAAGCATACAGAAAAAGGCAGTTAATGTTGGGTCACTTATAAAATGGAACCTCAGGAAGTCTAACAAAAATGCACCTTTGGTCAACTTTTGCTTTTTTCAATTCTTCGTTTGACTTCACATCCCAGTGCACCTTTCATTCTTCTTTTAAAAAAAGATTCTTCACAATTTTCACACAGTTAATCTTTTTTCTACATTTATTCTTTAAAATAACTTCAAACCTAATTTTACCTAATGTGAACAATACAAAGGTACATTTCAAAACAACTAAGAATATATTATAAATGTCTTACCAGAAAAAATAAGTGAGGTGATGGTTATGTTAATCGGCTGGATTTCAGCATTCTACATTGTATATCAAATCATCACATTGTACCCCACAAATATATAGTTATGATTTAATAACAATTAAGTTAAAAACATAAAATAACTTTAAAATCATTTTTTAATAAAATAATAACATTTTCAATGGGATTTGAATTTTATAGTAATTTAATAATTAGGTATATTAAATAATATTTTTATGATACTAAGACTTTCTATTAAGGAGTAGATGTGAATTTCCTTTTATTCATTATTGATTTATTACCATCAAAAAATTATGTTATTTTATTTCTTTCGATAAGTTTTGTATTTAGTGGGCTCTAGCCAGTTCTCACTGACTTGAGAGAGCTGATTGTGCACACCTCTTCCAGACTTTGTGTTCAGCTGCAGAGCATACATATCTTTGTGTGGACGATGGGATTCTTTTCAAGATTATGTAGCTATAAGCAGTGTCTCAATAAATAACTTTGTTCACATATTGTTCCATCCATGTGCATGTGTCACACAAAGGGGAATGCCTGGTTAAAGGTAAATGCATTTATGAATTTTGATAAATTTGCTAAGCACCTCTTTTCCCCACCCTTCAAGCACTGTTACTGGGGACAACCTGCAGTAAAAAATATGAGGACCTGTTTACCTACAGCCTTGACAACAAAGTGTATTCTCAAACTCTTTCTTTTTTCTCTGCACCCCTCTGGTAGGTGAGCATGATAGTGCATTTCTTTAATTTGAGTGAGATTGAACTTCTTCCATTTAATATTTCTATGTCAGTGAACCACCTGTTCAAGTTCTGTGTTTACTTTTCTTTTAAGCTTCTTCTAATTTTTCTAAAAATCTTTAATGTATTTGGGAGATTAGCTCTCTGTCTTCAATGTGAGTTGTAAACATACATTTCAATGTATCAGGGATTTATTCACATTGCTTTCAAAAAATTGTTTTAGTTTATTAATTCAATTATTAAACTTTTATTTTATGGCTTATGAATTTTGAATCACAGAAAGCTCTTTCTATCTCCAGGTTTATAAAGAAATCTGTGTTAATTTTATTTTTTTAAATTAATTAATTTATTTTTATTAAATCATAGCTGTGTACATTGATGTGATCATGGGGTATCATACACTAGCTTCATAGACCGTTTGACACATTTTCATCACTCTGGTTAAAATCCTTGGTTCATTTGTAGTTTATCCCAGTGGGAGCCTCTGCTTTGGGAAGGGATTATTTGCTGGAGATTTCTAAGGATCTATGAGCCCCTCTGCCTCCTCCATGGAGTTGCTTTCCACTGGGGCTCCGCTGAGGCTCTTAGCACAGGCTGGCTGGCTGGCTGTGCTTTGGGAACACTCACATGCAATTTGGAGTATTCAGATTTACTCTGTGCCAAGTTTCATTGAAAACACATTTTGTGAGGTTTTTCTCTCCCATTCTCCTTGTTGCTCTTGCTGGCCTCTAGGAAAAGTGAGACAATTCAGAACTAAACTATTGCCACATTCATACCATAAAAAATAGTTAAGAACATTTAAATGAAAAAGGATCTTAGAATATTAAAATACAGGGTGGCATCTGTGGCTCAAGGAGTGGGGATGCTGGCCCCACATACTGGAGGCGGTGAGTTCAAACTGGGCCCTGCCCAAAAACTGCAAAACAAACAAACAAACAAACAAAAAACAAAAACAAACAAACAAAACATTAAAATACATGGTTTTCGAAAATATAAAAAAAATTTTAATGACTTAATACATTGAAAAAAAAAAAAAAAGAAGAAGATAGACAAATACAGAACCTGCAAGATATCTTCTGGGGATAGCCCAGTGAACAAAAAAGTTTTGTTTCTTGTTCTTGAGGGTGAAGACAGATAATACACAAGTAAATATATAATTTAATAATACACATGTAATAATTCAGAATGTCTATTTTTTTGAGACAGTGTCTCACTCTGTTGGCTCCAGGCTAGAGTGCCATGGCTTCAACCTAGCTCACAGCAACCTCAAGCTCCTGGGTTCAAATGAAGTAGCTGAGAGCACAGGTGCCCACTACAATGCCTGACTAATTTTTCTATTTTTAGTAGAGATGGAGTCTTACTCTTGCTCAGGCTGAGTGAGCTTGAGGAATCCTCCTGCTCTGGCATCCCATAGTGCCAGGAAAACAGGCATGAGCCATTGCACTTAGTCCCAAATCTTTATTACTAGATGTATAAGCTGTAGATAATATTTTGCTACTTTTTTAATAGGGCTGATATGAACACTTTTATGCTTATATCTTTATGAGCGTTTCTAATCCTAGCAATCATCTTTCCCATACCCTGGACAAATGACCAAAAACGGAACTGTTGAACGAAATGGCAAGAGAGTTTTAAAAGCATGTAATATGTACATGCTAAATGTCCTCCACAGATATTTGTACTAGTTGACTCTTCTTTTTTGTGTGTTTAAAAGTGTCTATTCCCTGAAAAAAATCAATTTTTTTCTTTATCCCGAAAAGTCCTTTACCCTTTGTCACTATCTTGTTAGTTATTTGCAAAGTTATTTTATCCATCCACCCAATCTAACATCCATCCACCTATCCAGAGTAAGGCATACTGCCTGGTAATATGATATATAGAAACCATTGATGGACCAACTGTATTTGATAGGCCAATCACTCTCAATTAGTTTAAGTAAATAGATAGTAATTAGTAAGTTTTACTAAAGTGCTCAAATTTATTGGTGTGCATTATAACAATTTAAGACTACATTTAGAAGATACAAAAATAACTGAGCTGACTGAAAAATTTGAGTCAAAATAATAATCCTTCCCTTGCCTACCCTTGAAATTTGCAATCCCAAATGCATCATCCACAGCTCTGCCTCTCTCTTCTTACTCTCTTCCTCATAATTTTTATGAAGCCAAAAAGCTTCAATTCTCAGCTATACAATGGATGCTAAAGGTATTTCCATAGGCTGTAATTCTCTTTCACTTATCTTTGAATAACAGGTGTTACAGATGGATGTTTTTCTGTGAAAGTCAGAGGACAAGGATGCCTTCTATATCCACTGTTGTTTAATATCTGTCGAAAGTACTAGTTAATTCACTTAGGCAGGAGAAAGCCAGTGAAAGCACAAGAGTTGAAGAACAAGAAGCAAAACTATCCCCATTTAAAGACAATATAATTGTACACTGGAAAACTATAATAATTAATGTAGTAAAGTGCCAGGGCATAAAATAAATAAATTGATATCTATAGTCTCTGCATATACAAATGCAAAATAATTAGAAGAATTAATGAAAGCAAAGATAATATTTACAACAGAAAATATACCGTATATACTTGAGTGTGCCGAAAAAACTCGGCTTATACTCGAGTATATATGGTATTACTGGAAAATATGAAATACATAGCAAAAAAAAATTTAACAAGAAATATAAAAACCATACAATAAAAACTTGAAACAATTCTGAAACTCACAAAAACGTATTTGAAAAGACATATCATGATCTGGGATAAGAATCTTCAACAACATAATCCGAAGATTAAGGCATGAACATCTTTTGCCTACATTACTGCTTCTTAAGTTTATATTTAAAAGTGAGCAATAAAAGGTAAGAAATCTCTGAAAAAGGAAAAAAAAAGATATAAGAATATAATACAAAACATCAATAATTAAAATAGTGTGGTATGATACTAGCACACAAATGGGAAAATGAAATGTAATAGCAAGTCCAGAAGTGGACTCAGATATTTGATATATGATAAGTGAAACTTCTCAAATTAGTCAGATGGCCTTGGTGTTGTGACAATTGGATAATCATTTGGTTGAAAGACTTATGCATCATAATTCCAATAAGCTCACAATATAGTAGAGGAGACATCTATCTAAGTAAATAATTTCCATGAGTATGCTATGTAATAACTACAATAATAGATGTATGGTCTAGGTACACTAGGGCACACAGGAATTAGTAATCAACCATGGTCTTGGACACAGTACAGGCAGAGAGTAGATTATTATTAAAAAAAAAAAAAAGCCTTTAATGGATCCATTCCATGTCTGAGATTTATAGTTAATATTCTCTGAACCATAGATACTTTAAGTAGTAAAAACCAGGTGATGTCAGTTGTAATCACTTAATCTAAAAATCAAACATAAGCCCAATAGAATCTCAACCAAATTTTGTCTACTAGAGTCCACGTACAAACATAGCCAGAATATTCTTATAGGAAAAATGACAGGCACTTGCTTTATGAGGTATCAAAATAGCATAGCATTGCCATAAAAACAGACAAAAGGAGCTAGAAACAGAAAAGTAGATGCATGCCTCAAAGCTGAAACAAAAATAAACACTAGCTGGATCAGATATCTAACCACAAAACCAAAACTAAAAACTGTATCATTAGTTGAAGTAAGTATAGGAGGAAACTTTTATTATCATGGGGGACGGGGGTAGAAATGGCAATACAGTATGTGAAACTCAGAAGTTATAAAGAGAAAATATAGATTTGACTAAATAAAAATTAAAATGTTTTATATGGCAAAATTTACTATAAGTTAACATCATATAAAATAGGATATAAATGACTACTATCTAAAAATGTATGAACTCTTAGAGGTGAATAAAGATGTATAAAGGAAAGAGAGAGAAGAGAGAGAGGGGAAGAGCATCAGGGAAAAATGGACAAAGAATTATGAACAGGCAATTCAAAATTCAGAAATGAATGACAAACATGTTTTTAAAAAAGGATGTTCTTGGGTGGTGCCTGTGGCTCAGTGGGTAGGGCGCCAGCCCCATATACCTAGGGTGGTGGGTTCAAACCCGGCCCCGGCCAAACTGCAACAAAAAAATAGCCGCGTGTTGTGATGGGCGCCTGTAGTCCCAGCTACTTGGGAGGCTGAGGCAAGAAAATCTAAGCCCAGGAGTTGGAGGTTGCTGTGAGCTGAGTGATGCCATGGCACTCTACCCAGGGCGATAAAGTGAGACTCTGTCTTTACAAAAAAAACAAACAAAAAAAGGATGTTTTTCCTCACTAAGAATCAGGAAAATTTAGATTATAACAAAAATGAAGTTTTGACTATCAGACTGGCAAAAATGGAAGCATTTACAGTATCCCATTTTAGTAATTGGGAAATAAGTACTGTCTGATATTAGTTGGTAGATCTAAATTGGGAGATCTGTTTTGAAGGGCAATTTGGCAGGGTTTATAAACAAAATTTTAAATGCCTGAATCATTAGGACATTTGTGTTCTACACATGATAGAGCTTGTAGTATGATGTAAACACTCCAATTTGTACAAATAATCAACAACACTGAAAATGGCATAAATGTATTTATGATCTATGTACAGAAGACTTAATAAAAAAAAAACTTAAAAAAAAATAGATGCCTGAATCAATCACATTCTGTTACTGGAAATTTTTCCTCTAGAAATGTCTAAATATATATGTGAAATGAAAAGTATGTTCTTGAAGCATTCCTAGTGATAGCAAGTATTTGTAAATAATCTAAATGACCATCTAGTTACATAAATTATGGCACAACCATATAGGGAAATAATCTATAGCCATTAAAAAATGAGACAGATCTATTAATATATGCTATCACATGGAGACATCTCCAAGAAAACATTGTTAATTGAAAAAAAAGTCCAGAAACTTTATGCTGGTGTACTTCAAAAAAATTATATGACACATACATGTTTATAGTGTTGTATTACATAGGTAGTGTTTATGTATATATAGCACATATATGGATATAGTATGATTTAATTTATGTAGAGAGTCCTAATTTACTATAGATAGTCCCTGGTTTATGTACAAGATAGGTTCTGTAGGTTTGTTCTTAAATTGAATTTGTATATAAGTTGGAACAGGAACATTTACCTATTACCTGTAATAGCCTTGTTCATAAGTCATCCTTCAGTTGAATGTTTATAACTCAGGGACTTACTGGAATAGTCTCCGTTTGTTAGGTGTGAGTTCCATGTAAGTTGGAAGTGTGTAACTTTGGGACTACCTGTACACAATACAGTATGCCATCTGGTCAGCAGGTTTTGGAAGACCATACCCAGTATAATCATTATCCAGTTCAAGAAGCTTCTTTCACTTACTAATTTGACAGTACCTGCTAATTAAATGCAAAGGTTCCAAACTTAAATTTACTGTCTACATGGCACTATGCTATTTATTTAAAGCTTCCTTCATGAGTTTGGAGTGCTGTGCTAAAAAGAAATAAGCAGAGGAAATGTTAGATGTAGCTTCTCTCCTTAAAGTCTAACTGAAAGAAGGGAAGATTCACACAGTAAGTGACTTGAGACAAATTTATAAAGCAACCTACTACCAGCCATAAAATAGTCTGATAAAAATTAAAATGACAAGTTCTGCTGAGATAAGAAATGAAGGCACAGCAAGGGTGGTGTGTGGTAGATAAGTGATGGCTAGCTTCCTGTAGGAGACGGCATTCGAGCCCAGATTTGAGGAAATTGTTTTTTAGATACTATAATTTGTATAGTGGATAGCACACACTTTTTTTTTTTTTTTTTTTAAGTGACGGAATCTTATTTTGTCACCCTGGGTAGAGTGCTGTAGTGTCACAGGTCACAGCAACCTCCAGCTCCTGGGCTTAGGCGAACAGTTTGGCTGGGGGTGGGTTCGAACCTGCCACCCTTGGTATACGGGGCCGGCACCCTACTTACTGAGCAACAGGCGCCACCTAGCACACACATTTTGAGTGAAAATAAGACTACATCCTCTGAGAAAACTCAAATTTACTTTGCTTTCATTTCTTTTTAAGATTATAGAGATAAGAGGATTATGACATTGAACATCTTTCATTTTGCCTTGTATGAAGCCAGCATTAACTGAGTGGTTCTTTCAAAAAGACTTTTTTTTTTTTTTTTTTTTTCAGTTTTGACCAGGACCAGGCTTGAACCTGCCACCCCTGGTATATGGGGCCAGTGCCCTACTCCTTGAGCCACAGACTTTTCCTCGTATTTTGCCACCTCTGGTAAAGGGCATTTCCAAGTGAGTTCTATTCAGTACCTTCTCAGTATTCTGGTGAGCTACTTTTTGCAGTCATCTTCATTTCCATTTATATATTTGTATGAAAGAATTATAAAGAGAGAACTGAGAAGGTTAACGTTTTGCTTAATTATAAATTTTTCTTTGTGTATCTTCATATTTTTAATTACGAACTTTTAAGGAATTTGTGGAATTATACAGATGAAGTAGAACTGAACACAGAAGGCATATGGGGCCAGAAGTCAAGCCCATGGTGAAGGATCTCATTTGCTCTAAAGCACATATGTTTAAACAGTGTAATATCTCTGAGATAAAGGGATGTCTTAGTCTGCGAGGAAGGAGAGCACTTCCAGAGAGAGTGTGCTCCTCATCTGGGGAAATGCCAGTCTTAGATTATTTTAAATTCTCTGAAGTTTTGGGGGACCATACTAATAATGAGAACCCAGACTCCAAATATGCTTGTGTTCCTGTTTATGGTTCGAATTCCTAAAGAACTTTTCCTTCCTTCTTTTACCTCATGCCATGATGAGAAAGGCAAGCATATTTTGTGTTTACTCCTGCACTGAGGGCACAGTGCTTTCATGCCCTAGGTTTATACCCCACCTAGGCATTTTTTCCTCTGTCTCTGTCTCTCTCTCTCTCTTTTTTTTTTTTTTTTTTTTTTTTGTAGTTTTTGGCCAGGGCCAGGTTTGAACCCACCACCTCCAGTGTAGAGGATAGCACACCGGTGCCCTATTCCTTTGCGCCACAGGCACTGCCCTCTTTCTTAATAGTACATAAAATAATGGTGCATGTATTGGAAATTGTGGATTCCAAAAAAGATATAAACATGAATGTGGGAATTTCTAAGAGTGAGAGTAAACCAACTAATTCTGTCTTTCTCATAAAGGGTCATAATGATTAAGAAGGTGAATTTAATGAGACATCTTTATTACCTTAACTGTGAACCTGTGGTATATGAAATAAATAGATAGGGGGGCAATGAACCTTCTGTTTTTTTGATGAAATGTTTTAATGCTTTCAATCAAAAAATTTTTGACTTTTTTTCTGGGATTGACTGTTTTTTAAACTTTTTATGCCTTTTAATTATACACAGAAGCTAAAAGTCTCATTGACTCTCAATTTACTACCACATTAACTGGTTTCATCCCTTTGACTTGGACAACTGAATGGTCCGGAGCTCCCAGTTCCTGATTAAGATGCCAACTAACAGCAATGGAATTAGATTAGTTGAATTTAAGTGAATAGGTAGAAAGGAAGAGGAGTGGTCAGGATGCAGCCAACAGGCTTTGCTGGTGGATTTGATGGAAGGTGGGAGAGAAAGTGAAAAGAGAAAGATGTTTTTGAGGGTTTAGGGATGGGTGGCAGTAGAGAATAAGTCTGTTTTTGGAGAGGAATCCCAGGATCAAGGCTTCTGCATGGGTATCACTAATTTCCACTATAACTTTGGGAACCTAAATCAAATGACCAAAAAAGATTCATGAAATGTGATGCTGTCTCCAGCAAAATGATAGTCATGTTTGTCAGACAGGACATGCCTCCCAAGTCCCTGGAAATAACTGAAGAAGTAAATAGAAGCACAGTATCATTAGGTCTATCAATAGAACATTGGTCTTTTTGATCTCTGTCTGCATGCTAAGGAAAGGATAAGTGAATCTCCTTTTCATCTTTTCCATCACACTTTAAAGGGCTGCTGTAATGTTCCCACCAACTGAATCATTTTCATTTCCAACTCTAATCAATTTGTGAATAAATATCCTTTGGAGATGTGAGCTGCTTTAAATGATGGCTGCCTTTCCACCTTTAATCTATGACACTACAATTCTCTTGAGAGAAAATAGCTCGTGTCTTTATTCTCTCTCCGAGTTCACATATGCAGCACACCTCCTTTTTTATTATTACATAATAATGGCCTTAGTAGGTGAATAAAAGGTTGCACAAGTTTTGCAAAAATGAGAGGCTATTCACCCTTGCTACCTTTAATCTCCTGCATTCTCCTGTTAATGAGTGTAAATTATTAAAGCTATTTCTCAAACTCTTTATATAGTACAATACCAGGGGCAGATCATTCTCAGGAAGATCATTCTCTTTGTAAATATCATAATTAGTGGTATTATCTTTAATCTTTTGTGGTGTGAAAATCAAGGACAACATAGAACTTGATACAAAGTAAGAAATTACCTATTTTGGTAAGTTTTAGGTGGTGAAAATGAAGGTTTAAATCAAATCTTCTTTCTTTGAAAAGTTCTGAAAGGTTCTAAAAGTATGAGAGATATAAATTTCTTTGATACTATTCCTTCTTCTATGAGTTGCTTAGCTCCTTCTATCAGACAAGATCAAATTTGATCCTCTGTCCTAAGTTCAAAAAGACCAAGCATTTTCGGTCAAGGTCTGAATGCATCAAATGAATTGCTTCTAATGAAGCAATGACTTTTGGGGCTCTCTTAAGTTAGTTTTTGAAATTTATTCATGTCAAATTTCCAGGTTCAGGGTGGTAAATTGAATCAAGATATCAAAATCCTAAAAGTATATTAAAATTAAACAAACTCAAACAAAAATGTCTGTTACAGCTTTGAGAAATGGTGTAGAGCACCATGTGTGGACTGAAAACTTTGAAAAACTTCTGAAAAATCGAAAACAAATTTGACAAGACTAATAGTGAAGTTAATCTATGCTTAAAAGGTCCATATACCAGCACCAGCCATGGAGAAATCAATTGATGGATTTCCCCAGTGAATACCAGGAAAATGGAAAGCTTGGAGCAAGAGGGACTAGAAGATTGTTTGGAGAGAGCTGCTAAGAGAACTGTCAGCCCTCCAAAATACATACACACATGCACACACACTTGGTTGGTTGGCTGTAGGCTTCAATCCCTGGTCTCACTTGGTAGGAGTTTTGCTAATTAAAACCACTTTGCAGTCATTTTAATATCAACAATAGGTGGAAAGAAATAAGGGGAGTGACTACTTGTTTATTTATTTTAGATGTTTCAACAGTAATGGCAAAACCAACCAACCAAACAAACAAACAAAATCTCACAGAGCAGTGAAATCCCTAAAGTCTATTTTACTCCATATTGTACCTCCTATATTTTCTCCTGGCAATTATGTCTTTGATAAGACCTAGGAATATTTTGAATGCCACCAGAAGAAGCAAGGGGAATGTTCAAGTAGGGGACCTTGGTAACTACACAATTTGAACATAAGGTGCTGGCCACCATTAGAGTTCAGTCTGCACTTGGGTCTGATGGTGCTTAGGGGAGATGGGGCTTTTTACAGGTAAATGTGAAAACCAGTGGCCAAACTTAAGGGGTGGGTTGTGGAATTCTAGTCTACTCCAGGGAATTGTAAAGGGAATCCTGCCTGAATGCTTGCCTTTCTCTACTATTCACAATGATAGCAAATTCCATAAAATTATCTATGATGATAGAAATTTAAAAATTTGCCTTTACTTTAGGGGGTGTGGTATAATCACCTATTGATTAAAATTCTTTAGATTCCACATATGACTAAGATCACACAGTATTTGTCTTTTTGTGCCTGGGTTATTTCACTTAACATAATATCTTCCAGGTTCATCCATTGATTCTTTTTTTAAATAGCAGAATAGTATTTCTTTGGGTATATATACCACCTTTTCCTTATTCATTTGTCTTTTTATGGAGATTTAGGTTGATTATATCTCTTGGCTATTATGAATATTGATTCAATAAACATGGAAGTGGAGATATCTCTTCTATATACTGATTTCAATTACTTTGGATATATATTCAGTAGTTAAATTAGTGGATCATATAATAGTTCTATTTTTAATTTTTTGAGGAGCCTTCACACTATTTTCCATAATAGCTGTACTAATTTATATCCCTGCCAACAGTGTAGAAGAGTTCCCCTTTCTCTGTATCCTTACCAACATTTGCTATATTTTGTCTTTTCGAGGATAGTCATTCTAACTGGGATGAGCATTTTGCCATATATCTGTTAGATGAGAAATGTTGATTCAAATCTTTTGCCTATTACTAAATCAGATTACTTGGTTTTTTTTTTTTTTTTTTTAATTTTGCTATTGAGTTGTTTGAGTTTCTTATATATTCTGGAGACTAGTCCCTGGTCAGATGCAAAATTTGTGAGTATTTTCTACCATATTTTGAGTTTCTCTTTACTATGTTGATTGTTTTTTTTGCTGTCTAGAAGCTTTTAAGTTTGATGTAATCCCATATGTCTATTTTTGCTTTAGTTGCCTATGCTTTTGAGGTCTTATCCAAATTTTTTTTGCCCAGACCAATGTCATGTAGTGTTTCCTCTATATTTTCTTCTAGTAGTTTTATATTTTTTGGTTTTAAATTTATATCTTTAATCCACTCTGAGTTGACTTTTATATATGGTGAGATATGAGGATCTAGTTTCATTTTTCTACATGTAGATATCCATTTCCCCTCATACCATTTATTGAAGAGAGTGTCCTTTCTCTAATGTGTGTTTTTAACACCTTTGTTAAAAATTATTTGGCTGTAAATATATAAATTATTTCTGGGATTTCTATTCTGTTCCATTGATCTACATGTCTGTTTGTATGCCAGTACCATGCTGTTTGGGTTACATTAGCTTTGTAGTATATTTTGAAGTCAAGTGGTGTGATGTCTTTAGCTTTGCTCTTTTTGCTCAAGATTGCTTTGGCTACTTGAGGTCTTTAGTGGTTCCATACAAATTTTAGAATTGTTTTTAGAAATTTTCTGTAAAGAATGTCATTAGTATTTAGATAAGGATTGAATTGAATCTGTAGATTGCTCTGGGTAGTATGGACATTTTAACAATATAAATTCTTCAATACATGAATATGGAATATGTTTTCATTTATGTGTATTGTCTTCACTTTCTTTCATCAATGTTTTATAATTTTCATTATAGAGACATTTTACTTCCTTGGTTAAATTTGTTCCTAGGTATTTTTAGTAGCTGTTATAAATAGGGTTGCTTTCTTGATTTTTTTTTTTTTTTTTCAGATAATTTGCTATTGGGATACAAAAAAGCTACTGATTTTTATGTGTGGATTTTGTATCTTGCAACTTTAATATATTCATTTAAAAGTTCTAAAAGATTTTTAATGAAGTCATTAGAAGTTTCTTCATATATGATCATGTCATCTGCAAATAGAGATGCTTTGACTTTCTTATTTTCAATTTGACTGCCCTTTATTTCCTTCTCTTGCCTAATTTCTCTGGCTAGAACTTCCAGTACTAATGGTGAAAATGGGCATCCTTATTTTGTTCCAGATCTTAGAGAAAAAGCCTTGCACTTTTACCCATTCAGTATGATGTTAGCTGTGGACTTGTCATATATGGCTTTTGTTGTGTTGAGGTATGTCCATTCTATATTTAGTTTGTTGAGTTTTTTTTTTTTCCATGAAGGGGGGTTGAGTTTTATCCAGTGCTTTTTCCACATCTATTTAAATAATCATATAATTTTTGTCATTGATTCTGTTAATGTGATGTATTTCAAACTTAGTGATTTGTGTATGTGGAATAATCCTTGCATTGCTGGGATAAATCCCATTTTTTTATGGTGAATGGTCTTCTAGATATGTTATACTTTGTTGAGAATTTTGCATCTATGTTTTTCAGGGATATTGTGGCCTATAGTTTTCTTTTTTTGTTATATCCATGTCTAGTTTCAGTATCAGGCCTTATAGAGTAAGTTTGAAAGTAATTCCTGGCCTCATAGAGTAAGTTTGAAAGTAATTCCATCCTTCAATTTCTTGGAAGAGTTTGAGAAGAATTGGTATTAATTTTTCTGTAAGTGTTTGGTAGAAATCAGCAGTGAAGTCATCAGGACCTGGGCTTTTCTTTAGTGGCAGTCTTTATTACTGCTTCTGTCTTGTTATTGATCTTTTCAGGTTTCCTATTTCACAGTTCAATCTTGGTAGATTGTATGCGTCTACGAATTGATTCATTTCTTTTATATTTTCCAGTTGTTAGATTTTACAGTAATCCTCTTAAAACTCTTTGTATTTTTGTGGTATCAATTGTAATGTCTTCTTCATTTCTGATTTTGAGTTTTCTCTCTCTGTTAGTTGATCTAGCTAAAGATTTGTTGATTTTGTCTTTTTTATAAAAACCAACTCTTTGTTTTGTGGATCTCCTGTATTGTTTATAACCCTATATTTTTAAAATTTCTGCTCTGAATATTTATTATTTCTTTTATTCTAGTAATTTTGACTTTAGCTTGTTCTTGTTTTTCTAGTTCTTTCTACTTCAGTGTAGGCTTTTATTGCTATATACTTCTGGTGTAGAACTACTTTTGCTATATCCCATAGGCTTTGGTATATTGTGTTACCATTTTTATTTGTCCCAAGGAATATTTTCTCTGTAATTTCTTCATTGGCCCATTAGTTATACAGGAGCTTGTATTTTAATTTTCATTAAATTTAATTTTTATAGGTTATTTTCTGTTATTACATTTTTTTATTTTTTTTTTATTTTTATTTTTTTTTCAGAAAACACATTGGCACTTTTAATTATTAATCAACGAGTTGGTAAAATACATGGGATTAGGGGGTTCACTCATTATTTCAGCAGCTCGCCCACGAATTAACAGCATTTATTAAGCATCTACTCTAATGTGGTATTC
>CAUYPK010052657.1:0-11099 GCA_963574355.1 Loris lydekkerianus | reverse complement strand
GCCCATGAATTCATTTTCTCAAGACACTACCCCCGCGTTGTTTTTTTTTTTTTTTTTTTTTTTTTGTTGTTGTTGTTTGCAGTTTCTGGCTGGGGCTGGGTTTGAACCCGCCACCTCCAGCATATGGGGCTGGCGCCCTACTCCTTTGAGCCACAGGCGCCACCCTAAGCCTGAGATTTTAACCAAACAGGTTTCTGTAAGGTCACAGATCATCTGATGAGGGCACTTCTGTTGTAGGGAAAGCACACTGAACTTGAGAATCAGGAGGGGCCCAATGGCTCATACCTGTAACCCTAGCATTCTGGCATCTGGGAGTTTGAGGCAGGTGGATTACCTGAGCTCACAGGTTTGAGACCAACCTGAGCCAGAGCAAGACCTCCTCTCCAAAAAAAAATAGTGGTGGGCGCCTGTGGTCCCAGCTACTGGGGAAGCTGAGGCAAGAGAATCTCTTGAGCCTGAGAGTTTGAGGTTGCTGTGAGCTGTGATGCCATAGCACTCTACCAAAGGGCAACAAAGTGAGATTTTGTCTCAAAAAAAAAAAAAAAAAAATCGAGAATCAGGAGGCCTAGTTTAGACCCCAGCTATACTACTATTGCCAATTCTGTGATCTTGAGCAACACATTTGGCTTCAGTTTCCTCTTTGCAAAATGAGCACACCTCTCAGGTTCCAAAGTGGTGCAAAAAAGCACCTTAAGATTGGTAGGCATTGTGGTATACCTGCTGCTGAAGCAGAAGGCTAAGGCAGGAGGATGACTTGAACCCAGGATTTCAAGACCAGCCTGGATACCATAGCAAGATCCTGCCTCTTAAAAATAAAAGAAGACAATAAAAAAGCACCCAAAGCCTTGTGTAAATGATAGTTGCTGTTATGCAAGCCTGTCCCTGGGACGGGGTCCCCTCCTTCCATTTCTTCTTGCCCTCTCAGAAATGCAGTCACAGCCAGGAGTGATAAGAGATCTCACACTAAATGGGTGCCACACACAACTAACTATTCACATGAAAAAAAGAGGAAAAGCCATAAAAATTACATCACTTCCTCTCCCCCAGGATTGTCCAACAAGCACAAATTTTCAGCTTCTAAAAGACCATGTGGAAAAAGAAAATAGATGGGTCCTGGGAAGGGCTAACAATGCCCTACCCCAGGGCAGCTCTTACTCACTGCTGCTCTCCAAGGTGGGGTGGAAGGGCAGGGAAGGAGGCAGGCCTGCCAGGGGGCTGGAGCCAGGAAGCATGGTGGGCTGGGCCCAGACACCAACACAGTGGATCTGAGAGATGCTTCTCCATCTCCACTGAAGCCTGGAGGGACACAGAACCGGAGACACAGAGTAGTCTAGGATTTTTTTTTTTTTTTTTTGAGACAGAGTCTCACTATGTCGTGGCGTCACAGCTCACAGCAACCTCAAACTCTTGGGCTTAAGCGATTCTCTTGCCTCAGCCTCCCGAGTAGCTGGGACTACAGGTACCTGGCACAACACCCGGTTATTTTTGGGTTGCAGTTGTCATTGTTGTTTAGCCGGCCCGCGCTGGGCTTGAACCTGCCAGCCTCGGTGTATGTGGCTGGTGCCTACTCACTGAGCTACGGGTGCTGAGCCAATCTAGGATTTTTTTAAAAGAAGAACTTCATGATGAACTGAAACAGGATTTCAAAGAGTGTAGGTGGCCCTTTTCTGGGTACGTGGATAGGGTGAGGGGCTCTCAGATGATTGAGTGGAGGTAGGCTTTTAGTTTCAACAAACTTTTGTTAAGCACCCAGCACAGGGGAGGTGCATCAGACCCTAAGAAAACAAAGGAGAAGTTAGAGTTCTTACTCCCAAGGAACTCCTAGCCTGACAAAAGCATTTGTGTGTGACAGGTCGTGTGGTCTTGGAGGAAGATAACATCTTGCTGGGGTCAGGTCTCAGTTCTGATGAGAGTGAATGTCTCCTCCATGGAAAGGCTGAGTATCTGTCAGGGGATGGAGAAGTGACACTGGAGATTGGTCATTTTGGAGATTGGTCTGGGGAGCCAAGGTTCTATGGTCCAGGGAGCATGTGCTCCAAGCCTGTCTGGGACCAAAAGCAATGCCCCTTATGGCCGCTAGGAGGAGCCAGTGTCCGTGAGGGGACGACAGGGTGGTGCTCTCTAGGGATAGGGAGGGTTCAGCAGGTGGGAAGGGAAAGCGGTTGGCGGTCTCCAGGCTTCTCCAGAACACGCCCCCTTTGACCCTGGGCTTTGACTCTCTCCTTCTCTGTCATGCATCTCATGACACTGGGATGTGGGGCTCCAGTTCTACGGAAAAGGAAAGCTACACTTCACCTCTCTGATTCAGAGTGTGTATAATTCAAAGGGACAGTTTGTGCAAGGTCATTCTACCCATCTGAGCCTCCATTTCCTTATCTGTAAAATGTGAGGATTTGGTTAGCCAGATGTTTTCTCCAAATAACCCTGGGGATTTTGAAGCCCACTGGTCCCCAGCACTGCTCCTCTCCCTCTGCGCTTGGCCTTCATTGATTCCTGCAGGTGCACACCAGCCATTTGTTTCCATTATGGAGCTTCCTGCCCCTACTTTTGCCCCCATTTCAGGGGCATCCCTCTTGGGAGTGTGAGATGCAGAGTCCCTGGGAGACTGGGGGACCTTTGCCAAGATCCATGCTCTTGGCATCACCTGGTCTCTCTCTCCAGGGCACGTTTCATTCCCAAGCACCCACTGTGTTTTCAATTCAACCAGACCTCTGCACCTGTGCACTTCCCAACGTGACCCAGGCTGGATTCTCCACCTCTACTCCAGGCTCCATCTCAGGGGTAGTCCAGCACCTTCCCAAACACCCAAGCCTGAAGTCTGGATGTTTGTAACAAACCATCTCTTCTCACACTTCCCCTTTCCAAATTCATGCAACCAAAAAGTCCAGACAGGTTTTCCTTCAATGTGCCCACCTCTCATTTCTCCCACTGCCCTTGGCCTAGGTCAGGCCTTCATCATTTCTTTCCGGAACCAGTTGGTCTCTCTGACTCCAGTCTGTCCTCTCTCCAATCTATCATCTATCTATGCTGCTGTCAGAGAGCTCTTTCTAAAGCACAAATCTGATTATGCACATCTCTGCTTTAAAATCTTGGCTGTAGCTTTGTGGCCTAAAGATAAATCCAAAGTCCTAATGAGGCTTCCAACTCCATTCATAGTTTGACCCTTGCTTCCCACTCGGAGCTCATTTCCCCACATGCTCCTTGACCCATCCACACCACATTTCTCCATATCCTCTGATCAGCCCATGTTCTATCAGGGTTCCTGCTTTTGCAAACATAGAACCCTTAGCCAAGAATTCTGACCCTGATTTTTGCTTGGTATATTTGATCTTTTCCTTGAAGACTGAACTCAAAACTGTGAAGCCTTTCTCAAGCATCCCAAGTAGGGATCTCAGCATCCCATCACCCTTCTTCTCTCCTCCTCCTCCTCCTCCTCCTCTTCTTCTTCGAGACAGGGTCTTCCTCTGTTGCCTGGGCCAGAGTGTAGTGACATCAGAATAGCTCACTGCAACCTCAATCTCCTGGGCTCAAGCGATCCTCCTGCCTCAGCCTCCTGAATAGCTGGAACTGCAGACCTGTGCCACCACACCTCGTTAATTTTTTATAGAGATGGGAATCTCTCTATGTTGCTCAGAATGGTCTTCAACTCCTGGCCTCAATTGATTTTCCCACCTCACCCTTCCAAAGTGCCAAGATTATAGGTATGAGCCACCATGTCTAGATCCCTTCTTATATTTCCTTATAATCTGTCTGCCTCCCCTACTAGCCTCTATTTCAGTCTGTATCTCCATATCTAACTAATGCCTGATGTGTGGTAGGGATTTAATACATGTGTTGAATGCATGCATGCATGAATGGCCCAGGAAATGGCGCATTGAGTTGCGATTTTCCTGTTTTCTCTCCTGGAGCCCCCTGAGTGAGGAAATGGGAAGAGTAGTAGGAGACAGACCAAGAAGGGCTTTGTGGACCAAAATAAGCAGTTGGGATGATATTTCTCTTTCCTGGATTTCAGGTACACAAATTTAATCCATTAGCTCACATTCCTCAGAGTGATGTAGTGTCATTATCCTCATTGTCGTCGTTATCATTTGACTTTTTTTTCGTCCCTTTATACACAGTGAGAGTCCATAAACATTTATGTCATGTGAATCCTTCCATCCTCCCTACTTTTACTTACAAGAGAATTTAAGTTTCATTTCCAAAGCAATGAGAAATCTTTGGAGGCTTTTAAGCAAGGGAGTGACGTGATCTGATTATCATTTTATAAAGATTGCTCTGTCTGCTCTGCAGAAAATGCATCACAGAGGACAAAAGTGGGGCTGGGAGACCAGCTAGAGGCTGCTGAAGTGCACGGATAAGAGACGGTGTTAGCTGGAGGGGTGGCAGTGGAGAGCGAGCAAAGTGGGCAGGTAGGCAGAGGTTTTAGAGGAAGAGAAGATTGGCTGGCGTGTGAGGTGTGGGAATCAAGAAAGAAAAAGACCTCAGTATTAAAGTTTCTATAAGTTCTATATAGGAGGGGTTTGAGGACAGCCATCTTGGTTGGAAAGGGAGCCAGGGAACGTGTCTAGAAGCCGGTTTTGCATAGCAAGCATATTGTTCTTATTTAAACTATATTTATTTGGGGCAGATGAAAGGATGCTTGGGGCGATAATGGAAGCAGAGAGTTTATCCGTCCAAGCCAATCCCCTTAACACCACCACAGGCTGCAGGGCCTTTGCATAAAAGGCTCTCACCCCAAATCTGTGTAGACCAGCTTCATCTAGGTCTCTGTTCTCAGTTAGGCCTTCTCTTCATCCTAGCTGGAGAAATGACACCTCCCACCTGTACCACCCCATCACTCCTACCATGCTTTTTCACATTCTCACACTCATCAAAGCATTGGTGTGGTTCTCTGGTGCACTTCTGAGGCGCCTCTCCATCTCTCCTGCTTGGGGGACTTTGGCAGGTTTTGATGGAAGAGGAAGACCAAGAGCTGAGCACAGAGGTCCAGGCCTTGGTGAGAAGCTGGTTCAGGGGCTGCATATGACACTACCATGAAGGGAAGGGTCGGAGCAAAATGAACGTGGAAGACCCCAAGCTGAAAGAAGTCTCAGCCCAGAGGTGGTACTGCCCCCCCTACCCCTCCCACAGCTCAGCCAGCTGCTGGGAGAGAGGCTGGGGAGGAAGGAGGTCGAATGATTAAGAGCTCCGGTTGTCAGGGCTGGGGCCAGGGGGCACGCCCCCTGGGTGACATTTTCTCGCATTGTGTCCTCAGAACAAAAACCAGTCTTATTTGAGGAGCTGGACGCGGGAGGGGGCAGAGGGCCGCAGCGGCAGGGTGGAATCGTGGCTCCAGGGAACAGCGATTACTCATCAAAGGCCAGGGCAGCCCGCGTCTTTGTATGCCCTCCGCAGCCCGCCCGTGCCGGGCCACAGGCCCCCAGTCCTAGACTCCCCCCACCCCTTAGGCTCAGACGAGCAGGGCTGGTTGGGGGAGGGGTTGGGATCGTGTGTGGGCAAAGTGCTGGTGCAGTGGGGGGGAGGGGGAGCAGGGCAGGCTTCCTGGAGGAGGGAAGTGTGGAGCTGCGCTGGACAGAGGGGAGGCACGAGGAGGAGACTGGCTAGGGGTTAAGAGGGCCTCCGGAGATGAGGGGGTGACCGCAGGAGAAGGGGAAGGGGCAGAACCTCTAAGGTGTCAACTCCGTCCCCGGATGGAGTGTCTTGGAGGGTTTGGGGGAGGGGGCCGCTTCCTGCTACAATGGCTATTTTGGGGCCTGATTTGAATCAAATCCTCTGCAGCCCCCAGAGCCCCCAGCAGCTGCGTAGAACAGCTGTCCGGAACGGAGCTTCCTGACTCCCACTGATCTCTTTGGCCGCCCAGGGGTGTGGGCTGCAGGGGAAGGGAGAGAAAAGGATGTGAAGGGGCTCTGGTGCTGGGCTACCTGGGGCCGAGACTGGCCTCTCTGTGCCAGCCGTTGGGGCGCTCCTGAAGCGCTTCCAGCACCTTCGCCCTCTCTTGCCTACTATGAGGTGTCTCCCCAGGACCAGGCAGTCCCTGCCTGAGCACTCCCTCCACTGCTGGCCCTCCCTGCCCAGCAGGAAGCCCTCCTGGTTTTCTCGAGGTGGGATAGGCCTTTTCCTCCTCTGCCCTCTCCCATCCTCAAAGGCTGTTCTCAGGTTGCTTTGGTGTGTGTGTGTGAGAGAGAGAGATTTAGTGAGGGAGGAGCAGATGCCCTGTCTCTTCCTCAGCTCTCTTCCAGCAGACTCTGGTTCCCTGAGGGCAGGGCAGCATTTCTCCTGTCAGACCTGGATTGATTCTTCCTCTAACAGAATTCCCCTGCCCTCCACTTGGCATTTTCTTGGCATAGGGGAGGGGGGACAGGTCAGCTCTCAGGCTGTGCCAAGGACAGGTCAGCTCTTGGTCTGTGCCAAGGAGAGCCCAGACCCCAGCCAGCATGTCTTGGAGTTGGGAAGAGCACTGTCCCCTCCTCCAGGAAGCCTTCCTGGGGACAGCAGGAAGGAGAGCCTCTCTTTCTCTTTGGTTCACCTGGCTCAAGGCCAGCCAATGTCCAAAGTGTGACCAAGGCTGGGACATGCCCTGGGGCAGCGCTGTCTCTCAGGTCACAAGTCTATGACGGGGCTCCTCATGTCCATCTTGTGCAGAAAGAACCCCATTGTCCTGGGGGCATAGCTGAGGGGTGAGTTCAGAGCCCAGAGACGTGGACCACAGGGCTGGTCATCAGCTTTCTGACCACAGCAGGAGGGAGTCAGGGAGAATCACTGGGTAGCCTGTGGGGGCGAGGGGTAGGCACACACAATTGCACACACAGAGCCATCAGCCTAAATACACACAGCCATCCTCAGAGAGACTTACACACTCCCAGTGGACCCCACCCCAGGACAGCCACACAGGACAGCCCCTCCTCTCCTCCTTCGCATTCCCACTGGCAGATGCTTCATTCTTTTCTTCCCCCAAGTAAGTCTGGCAGAATCTCTGTACCTTCCGGAAGGCCCCTAGGACATAGGGACGACAAGAGGAAGCATGGCACCTGTCTCTGGGGACAAGGGCAGTCCCTGGAGTCCCACCCACACTGGGCTGAGAGCCCCGGGCTTTGATCTCCTGAGCTGTGGCTTGTGATGGAGACCGCCAAGGGAAGATCTGAGATGCCCGTACCAGGTCTTTTGGCCATGTCTGCGTTCCTAAGCTTGTTTCCAGATCTGAGCCCTCATTTTCCTCCAAAGACCCCACTCCTAATGAACCTCCCCCTTCTCACTGAGTCTCTTTCCTCACTGAATCCCTCCCCTCATAGAAGCCCCTCTCTCCTTCTATCCCTATCTCTACTATGAGTCCCCTCTGCATCCTTCCTTCTAATCTCTGTGAGCCCCCAGTGTCTGATCTACAAAAGGACCCCATAGATGGGGGCTGAGACAGGTTGCACTGGTCTGCTTATGTCCAACCCCCACCTACTGTCACCACGACCAGGCCCAGCTGAGGAAGGCTCACCTGGACCCATGTTGTGCCATTTCAGCAGGGGCCTGCCGGGCTTTAAGTAGACAAGGGACATGTAAGAAGTGAATGGCAGGGGGTAGACTAGTAACCAAACTCTGGGTTGAACTTGATTTTGCCCCTGAACCTGTTCTGATGGAGTGGGAGGGGAGGTCTACGATGGAGCCTCCTTGCAGGATCATTCACACGCACATCACTATTTCCCTCACAGCTTCCTAAAGTAGAGGGTGCATTACCCACTTCCACCCTCTCCCCCCCTAGGGACAGCTCACTGTAGGCCCTAGTGGTCAGGAAGTCATTGTATCTGTTTAATTCTTCCCATCCCAAGCAAATGCAAGGACTGTGAGGTGTGGGATTCAGGGGAGGGAGGATGAGACCCAAAGAGAGCCAGAGACAAAGACAGAAAGTCAGCGGGGTGAGCAATGGAGAGACAGAAGGGATGGCAGGGGGGGAGAGAAAAAGAGAGACAGGAGAGGGAAGGGAGAGAGAAGGAGGTAGAAAGAGGAGACTGAGCTAGTGAAGAAGTGCTGAGCCAAGACAAGGGAGAAAGGAAGCTATTGGCCTCCCCCCTCCTTCCCCTCAGCCATGCCAGGCAAAGCTCCAGACACAAATACATCCCATCAGGTGTCTGGCACAGAGGCTCCAAGTGGCTGAGCTCACCTGGCCAAGGGTGTCAGAGCACTCACCCCCATCACCCCAATACCTTCTAGAAGCAGACGCTGCTGAGCCCCACTCTGAAGATATTTCTGGGGATCAGAAAGAAGCCAAAATCTGGCTGTCTAGGTGGCTCATGCCTGTAATTTTAGCACTTTGGGTTCAGAAGTTCCTGATCAACCTAAGAAAAGGTAGTGAGACACCCCCCCCCCCCATCTCTATAATTTTTACAAAATACAGAAAAAATTGCCAGGCATGGTGGCAGGTACCTGTAGTCCGAGCTACTCGGGAGCCTGAGGCAGGATCTTTAAGCAGTTAATGATGATGATGCTAGCTGCTACACTCTAGCTGGGGTGACGGAGCAAGACCTTGTCCGGAAAAAGGCAAAATCGGTCCAACTTCCCAGCAAGGGTGCAGGTCCCTTCCTAGGCCCTGCATTGCTGGAAACCCTCTCCCCTATAACAAAACTGTGCTAACCACTAGGAGGCCAGGCCTGTTGGCAGAAACAGAGAGGTACCCCCCTTCCCCACCTTCCGCTTTGCCTCACCAGTGACTATTTGCTGACTGTCTCTTTCATGTTGCTAATCGCCTGGCCTGGTCTAATTGGTAATTAGCCTTGAGAGCCCAGCCTGTGCTTGGCTAATTGCTGTTTGTCTCACCCTCATCTCCGGCAGTAGGGAGTGGTGCCAACACAGCCGCCTGGGCTCTATCCGGGCTGCTGGCATCCATGCCATGCTCTGTGGTGGGGTGCCCCACCCTGCTGTCCTCCAGGAGGGGTATGGAGCACAGCTTCTCTCAGCAGTGACCTGGGCCCTAGGGGTGGTCCCCGACAGTCATTCTGGGCAGCTGCAGACTGTGGCCCCAGCTTTCATGCATATTCCACACCCAGTTGTAGAGAAAGATACCTGAGGGTGAGCCAGAGTCCCTGCTGAGAAGTAGAATCCAGGAGGGCTCCAAGGAGGAGGCATCTGTGCTGGGCCTTGAAGCGTGTCTAGGATCTAATCATCAGAGAAGGGCAAAAGACATTCCAGGCAGAGGGAAAGGCAGGGCTACTTGTAAAAGAAGCCTCCAAGGCAGGGCTGGACAAAGGGAACTAGAGGTGGTAGGCCCAGTATGACCAGAGGGTCTGGAAAGGAGGCTGGAAAGGTCTAGGCAGGGCTGGGTTTTCTGCTCGAGGCAGTGGGAGCCATGGAAAGTTTTTGAGCTGGAGAAAGATATGAACTACTTTGCTCTGGGTGGATCATTTTGAAGGCAAAGGAGGATAAGGATTGGAGAAGGCAGAACCACAAAGGCAAGCTGCTGCTTCTGTGTTGGAGGTAGGGAGGAGAGGAAGGGTGGGAGAATTGTTTTAGAAGAACCAAGAGGATTTGCTGACTGATTAGAAGCAGGAATCATCCATGGGGCTAAAGTGCTAAGGCTGCAATTATAGACTTCTATAAGAAAACCACAAAGGGTCATCCTTTCCTTGCTAGCCATGCTGGGGCAGGATGGGGGTCATCACACGTGTTTTCCATGACACATAGAGTAGCTTGGGACTGCTTTTTGAGAACCAACTTTCCCAATCTCTTTAGAAGCTTCTTAAGGAGATGATGTTTTTGACACAAGAATTGACTGGGGCCTTACCATGGATCAGTCACCACAACCCAGCTTCTCAGAATTTCCTGGGAGGAAGCTGCTATTTTAGTCCTTATTTTTCAGATGAGAAAACTGAGGCTAAGAGAGATTAAGACATATGTCCAGGGCCACACAGCTAGTAAATGATTAAGACCAGAAACAAACTCAGTTCTAACTTTTCAGCCAGAACATTATTATTTTTTGTTGTTGTTTTGTTTTGTTTTGCTTTGTGTGAGCAGTGGTCTTGCTCAGACAGTGACTATTACGTGGGCTGAAGTGCAGTGGCATCATCATAGCTCACTGCAACCTCAAGCTCCTGGGTTCAAGTGATCCTCCTACCTTAGCCTCTCAAGTAGTTGGGACTACAGGTGCCTGACACCATGCCCAGCTAATTCAGCCAGAACTCTAAACATAACTTTAGAATACTTCTTATCCTTCTGTGCTAACTTTGCTAGACTAGGTTTTGTTTTATTTATTGATTTATTTCAATTAAAATGGTACCCATCAGCTTGTCCCCTTTACTTGGAATCTCCTTCCTCTTTAACCCTGTCCAAATTCAACCTATCCTTTTAAGTCCAGGGCAAAGACTACCTCCTCCAGGAAGCCATCCTGCATTTCTTTTTTTAAATGTTTAATATAGTTTATTAATTTTTAACACTCATAATCAAATTACATTCAATAATATTTTAGTCAAAACTTTATTTAAATAAGACACATTCTCCAAGTATTCATATTTTGGAGATTTTGGTTTTCCTTTGTTTTTTGTAATTTTTTACTTTTGTTTTTCTCATTGTTTTTTTCTTTCTTTTTTTTTTTTATTGTTGGGGATTCATTGAGGGTACAATAAGCCAGGTTACACTGATTGCATTTGTTACGTAAAGTCCCTCTTACAATCGTGTCTTGCCCCCAGAAGGTGTGGCACACACCAAGGCCCCACCTCCCTCCCTCCTTTCCTCTTTCTGCTTTTCCTCCCCCCCCCATGACCTTAATTATCATTAATTATCCTCATATCAAAATTGAGTACATAGGATTCATAGTTCTCCATTGTTGTGATGCTTTACTAAGAATAATGTCTTCCACTTCCATCCAGGTTAATAGGAAGGATGTAAAGTCTCCATTTTTTTTTTTTTTTTTTAGTAGCTGAATAGTATTCCATAGTATACATATACCACAGCTTGTTAATCCATTCCTGGGTTGGTGGGCATTTAGGCTGTTTCCACATTTTGGCGATTGTAAGTTGAGCTGCAGTAAACAGTCTAGTACAAGTGTCCTTATGATAAAAGGATTTTTTTCCTTCTGGGTAGATGCCCAGTAATGGGATTGCAGGATCAAATGGAAGGTCTAG
>CAUYPK010052654.1:0-12695 GCA_963574355.1 Loris lydekkerianus | reverse complement strand
CAGACCTCATGGTGAGAGTGGAGGGGAGTTCTGGGAGCTCAGAGTTGCAGGTAGAGAATATATACAGTTTTATACAGTTTTATGCCTGGCAGGAGAACACCATGGCACCCTAGTAGGGGAGATAGGTCCAGTTTTTAGAGGGTGTCTCCCGTGGAGTGTAGTGGGAGGACCTTTGAACTCTGCTTGTTTGTTTGTGGGGCACTCCAAGCCATTCTCATGGGGGAGTGAACTCTGTCCACTTGGTGATGGATTTTGTACCTTTTGTTTGTATCCTTGGGGTCACAGCTTGCCTCAGCAGGGTTGATGTGCATTCTTCAACCTTCTCTCTTGGTACAGCTCTAATCCACCAGGTTACTTGCTAAATTTCTGTCCTTTAACTCTCCTTCTGGATGGGAGCCTCTGTGGAAAGCTGGCTTCAGTCAGCCATCTTGTCTCCACCCCCAACTTTACCCTTATTAAGCAACTACTATTTTTTATTTTGGATTAATAGAAGAGTACATATGATTGGGTTACATTGTTTGCATTTGTTAGGAAGCATCAGAGTTGTAACTACTATTTTTGTATAAGGTATGCAGTGTAATCATTAGCCAACCACTTTAACTTAGAAGATGTTTCACAGACCTCCAAAATCAATGAAAGGTCATGGGCTCTCAGAACACTGCTACATGGTTCCTACTTTTGTTTTTCTTTTCACGTTGTGAAACACATATGTGATCCTAATCTGTCAGCAAAGTTCACTATGGCAGCCACCTGTGATTGGTGCTTGGAGGCAAAGGGCTGTGTCCACACTGTGGATGAAGATGTAAGAAGGGATCAGAGCAGTACTCAAGTGATGGGTAAAAACTGCCCCAGGGTCTTGTGAGAACTTAGCCTCAGAAGCCTATGAGGTTCAGAAGCAAATTCAGAAGGTACCTGAATTCCTACAGTCACACAGATTGAGGCTTGTTGTTTCATTTGTATTAATGAAAGGTCAGCATGGCCCTGGGACACTGGAAAGCTTGGTAACACCCAGTAGACATGTGAGAAGAACTTAGGCAGCAAGGGCTCAAGTGCTCGCTAAAAAGAAGCAGTTTGATAAAGAAGGTGCTACTTCAATGACTGTCCAAAACCACAATTTATATTTGGGTGGCTTTTTGTGACATCATGATGTTTCTTGTTATAATCCTCTAATAACCATGTGGAAGAGCAGCGTTAATAGGATTATCCTATCTTTACAGGTTTTGTGACTCAGAAGTGGTACTGTTTACACCCACTTTGCATGGTCACCAAATTGTTCTTTGGAGAAAGAACTCAAAGGAGGACTTTAGTTTCAATTCTCTTAAAGTGTTTTAATGACATAATAAGGGAATTTTAAAAAGTTTTTTACTATGCAATTTCTAGAATGTTTGAGAACCTTCCTTGAGGGAAGACTCACTGATTTCATTCTTGTATCCTCACAGTGCTTTGTAAATCATGATATAACACATATTTGTTGTGGGAATAATGGTTATGTATTTTTTTCCTTATTCAGAATATTAGGGGGTACACATATTTTGTTTATACACTTTGTTTTTTTTACAGATTGAGTAGAGTTGTAAGTGTGTTCTTACCTAGGTAGTGTGCACTGCAGCCGGTAGGTGTGAATTTGGCCATCCCCTCTGTACCTCTACCCCCTGCTTGATTTTCAATGAGATTTACTTCCGTATGTATACTCAAGTATTGATCATTTAGTTCCAATTTGGTATTGAGATACTAGATTTTAATGGCTAACTAGTACAGCATGTTATGCATATACCACATGTTATTAATATATTCATGTACTGGTGATGGGTGCATTTTCATACTCATATTGGTTAAAAGTGCTCAACTTTTAGTGTTGGAAAGTGTCTTGGCAATTATTGTGCTCCCTTGTTTTTCATTGCATGATGGTTGAGGTGATTGTTTGGGGTCCTACATCTAAGTGATGACAGTGATGGAACCAGCTGACAAACATTTCTGCTTTCTCTAACATTTTGCTATCATTTCATACAGATTGAAAAGTGCAATACCACTTGCAGTTTTTTTTTTATTAGTGTCTATTTAGATACTTTTAAGTAAGATGTTTTTCCATCATTAAAGGTAGACAAAGCAAAGTGTGCTGATAATCTGTTATCTCTATCAGTTTAATCACCTCAGATCCCTGAAAAAACACACAGTTTCACACCTGTGTACCTTTCCTTATGTGGTTCCTGCTTCCTAGAATGTCCTTCCTTTCTTCCACTTGATCTGGTCTTCAAATCTCAGCTTTGTAAAGACTTTCTGACCTAACAGACTTATTACGTACCCTTTCCTCTGAGTTTCTGTAGCTTTCCAATATGACTCTAGACTCTGTTATAGCATTCATTACCACATTGAAAGATACCATCCCCTATCATAGCTGACTAATTGCTAAGGATAAGTGGAGGTCTTGAGAGAGATAGATGTGCAGAGAATTCAGGACCTTATTTATTATAACTTATTTATACTGAATCCTTTTTCTATAGAACCAGGACCACCAAATTTACCCAAGAAAAGTAGATTCTCCCTTGGTCTTGGTATGCAGCATGTTCAGACCATGGAAGACTTCCTGGTCTCTGGCCTCAGTACTGAATTCTTGACTCTTTCTTCCTCCTCAAACAGAGGAGGCCAGTATTAAGGAAGTGCTGTGCAAGAAACTGCCTTTCTTAATTGTTTCAAAGCTAAGAACTTCCAACATTTAGAGTCAAAAGAAAATCTTTCTTTAGTTTTTCTTTCTAGGAGACTATCACTTTGATACCCACTTCTGCTTTCAGTTCTAGGCTAGGCTGGAGGAGGTAGAATTTGGGAACCACTTGCAGAAGGACATGCTGGGCCTAAATCTTGCAAAGTTAACTAGGACTCACCTAGATGAAGGGGATGGACAGGAGAGAAAGATCTGGGCTTTCTAGGCCAAAGGAGAGTGTGGAGATGTCAACAGGTGCATGCACTGATGCAAACCACACGTGTGGCTTGCATTTCAACAAAAGTACTGTCACTTACTGGGACTTGGTATGGGTAAGGTACGAAACCATAGCAGTTCAGTCTTGAAAGGGGTAAGTAACTTGGAGAAGATGCTTGTGTAGAGGAGGTACGGTTGAGTAAGGGCTACCTGATGAAGGTCCAGCTAGAATTATATCTGATAGATTAGTGGGACTCAAGAATGAATTTTAGGTAGAGAGAATCTCCTTGACATCTTTCCTACTAAGATTTCTATCAATATTTATTAATGATTATAAAGAGTAGGCTTTAGTCTTTATTTATTTTTAAATTATCTTTTATTAAATCATAACTTTGTACATTGATGCATTTATGGGGTTTAGGATACTGCTTTGATATACAATGTGAAATGCTTACATTGAACTAAGTAACACATCCATCACAATTATAATCACTTTTTAATAGTTTTGAAATGTATCATTGCATTGTGCACATTAGGTGAGGTTCCCCTAAATACCCTTCCTCCTCCCATATCCACCCTCCCCTCCCCTCTCTCTCCTCTATCCAAGTAAACATAAAAGATGTGAAGTCTCCATCTTTTTTTGTGGCTGCGTAGTATTCCATGGTGTACATATACCACAATTTGTTAATCCATTCATGAGTTGATGGGCACTTGAGCAGTTTCCATGTCTTGGCTATTATGAATTGGGCTGCAATAAACATTCTGGTGAAAATGCATTTGTTGTAAAATAATTTTTGATCATCTGGGTATATACTTAGTAGAGGAATTGCAGGATCGAATGGTAGGTCTACTTTTAGATCCTTGAGTGTTCTCCAAACGACTTTCCAAAAAGGTCGTATTAGCTTGCATTCCCACCAGCAGTGTAGAAGCGTTCCCTTCTCTCTGCATCCACACCAACATCTGTAGTTTTGGGATTTTGTGATGTAGGCTAATCTTACTGGAGTTAAATGATATCTCAAAGTGGTTTTGATTTGCATTTCTCTGATGATAAAGGGTGATGAGCATTTTTTCATTTGTTTGTAGGCCATGCACCTGTCTTCAGAGAAGTTTCTGTTCAAGTCTCTTGCCCACATATAAATGTGGTTATTATTCTTTTCTTATTGATTAGTTTGAGTTCCCTGTAGATTCTAGTTATCAGACCTTTGTTGGAAGCATAACCTGCAAAAATCTTCTCCCATTCTGAAGGTTTTCTGTTTGCTTTACTTACTGTGCTCTTGGATGTGCAAAAGCTTTTTAGTTTGATCAGATCCCAGTAATGTATTTTTGGTGTTGCTTCAATTGCCTGGGGGGTCCTCCTCATAAAATATTCTCCCAGACCAATTTCTTCAAGTATTTTCCCTGAACTCCCTTCTAGTATTTTTTTTTTTCTTCTTCTAGTATTTTTATAGTTTCATGTCTTAAGTTTAAATCTTTTATCCAGTGAGAATCAATTTTTGTTAATGGTGAAAAATGAAGGTCCAGTTTCAGTCTTCTACAGGTTGCTAGCTATTATTATACATATTTTCATAAATATGTATCTATATTATCTATGTGTACATAAATATATTTAAAGATCTAAGAAGCTCCAAGATCCTCCTAAAGTCTATGAATCACCTGCAATTTTATGCACACTTTTGTATATATATATATATACATTTCACTGTCTGAGACAATTTGGTTGGAACCAGTGTCTGGGGTTATCCACTCGGAGATATTCTGTGGTTGACCTTTGAAGTTCTGTAACGGGAAAAAACTAAAGGGTGGGTGCTGGGTGCCGCAGCTGTTTGTATCTCTTCATAGTCGAGATTTAAATCTAATACTGTGTTTTCGTAGGATAGGGTATCAGTTGGCTGATATCAAAACAGAGCTAGCTTGTGCTACCTCACCAAGTAGGTCCTCACAGTCTCCAGTCAAAACCCTGAAAGGGGCCTTTGTAAGGTTGTAGGAGATAAGCCACAGTTAGGCTTTAGTCTTTAATATGCAGCTATCAGAAAGAAGAGGAATATTTCTTGTTAGAATGTATGCAGCTTATATTCTTTTTAGAATATAAGATACGTAGCTTCAGAAATAGGGAGAATGCTGTGCTAGAATGGAGTGTATAGCCAAGAAGTCTTTCTCTGTTGTAGTATTAATATGCACAAAAAACTCTTAAGTAAACGTTACTGATGTTTGTTAACTATTTATGGGTAAGCAGTTGCTTTACAAAAACACACTGGCAAAGCTGATACAACTCTCACCAACCATTGCCTTGTGTGTTCAGCCAAATATTTATGGAATTCCTATAATTTACAAAGAGCTGAAATTGATGAGGGGAACACAAAAAGAACAACAAAATAACTGATCAAGTCCTTGCTATGTACCTGAATGCACTACACTAACTATTTTCCATGCACTTTCATTTATTCTTAAAATAATTGCATAGTGTCAGTTCTGTGCCACCTCCTTGAGAAATGTTAAATATACCATGATCTACATACTATTTGCAAATTCATTTACATGCAAATAGCATATTTGACTTTCATTTCAACAAAAGTATCAACACATTACTGAGGACCTAGGTAAAAAGAAGTATATGAGGTAATTTCTGACCATAAAGATTTTTGTATAATCTGGTTGAGTAAATTACACAATTTCAAACACACAAATGTCATAAGACCCCTCAACAGGGATGTAGGTACCACTGCTGGAGAAATTCACAGAAAGGACATATGCATGAGGATTAAGTAACTCAACTGCTTTTCCCTACTGAGTTTTGACAGACTCTGTAATATTGCACTTTAACAAAGCTATAACCTGGTTAAAGCTTTTCTTCAGTAGCATGAATAAAATATGAACAATCCTTTTATTTGTAATCTGGATTTAGAATTAGACTCTTTATCTACCAGCCTACCACGCTTATTTTATCATTCAAACAGAAGCAGAAGACCAGAAAGAGTCCAGGTGGTAAGTGTTTGCTTCTAAGTAATGGGGAGGTGGGATGGGGGACAAAATAATTTAATTTCCCTGTAAAAACGTGGAGCAGCTGCTTTCTGCAGTAAGAGCACTGGCTTCAGCAGACCATTATATGCAGTATGCATTCTATGCAAGACTGAAATTCTGCAACCTTGTAGTTAGTGTGTGTGTGTGTGTGTGTGTGTGTGTGTGTGTGTTTCCAGTTGGCCTCTTGGCTGAATAACTCATGAAGGAGTTGTCATGGGGAAGGTGGAAAACTGAATCAAGATTAACCAGCTCCTTTAAGAAGTAAGTAGTATTTCTTCTTATAAATATGCTCACTGTGATAATTCTCCTTTCTTGAAGCTTTCCCTTTTTGGAAGGAATTCTTGGTACCCTACAGTGGCACATGCTATTTATTAAAAACAAGGCAGAGTTTGAAGAGTGCTTCTGCGCTTGGGACAAGCCATGTTTTGTGATTGGACAGGTTCAAATGTTACAGCCAAGTACAGCGTTGAAAACTAATGAGCATCCTCAAATCATTGTTGGTAAAATGAGCCAGCTGAATTTTTCTTTAATGTTTTTATATTTTTTTGCTTCACAGTAATTTGATGTATTATGATAAATGAAAGTTTCCCCAAATTCTGATATATTCTAAGTTTGCCTATTAATAAAATCTTATCCTCTTTGCTTAGTATTTTTTATTATATTATTACATTATCTACCAGAGATCAGTAAAACCTTACTAGTTAGATAATAAATTTTAACTTGTTTTCTGTAAGTTTAATTTTATAATAAATTATAATTTAAGAACACGATTCCTTCATATCCAAGTTTTTACAGAAGAGGCATACACACACACAGCCACACACACATATATAAAATATGTCTTCATATATACAGATATTATTTTCATAAATATGTATCTATATTATCTATTTGTACATAAATATATTTAAAGATCTAAGAAGCTCCAAGATACTCCTAAAGTCTATGAATCACCTGCAATTTTATGCACATTTTTATATACATATATACATTTTCGTGAATATTAGATTCAAAGCTTTCATCTTCCTCAAAGGATTTATGATGCAAAAAAGATTATGAATTACTGTATTAGATAATATTTAAATGCCTTGGCAATGCTAACAGCAATAATCTTAATTAGAAAAAATATGTTTTTCCTATTAATGAAACAATGTCTTTCCCCAAAGTCTGTGTTTTAACAAAAATTTACACAATAAAAAATAAGGTTGGATGTTTTCATCCTGTTTCTTCTGGCAGTTATGATACCTCTGTGTGTTCATGATGTGTGCTGACATACTTTTGTAGATCAGAGCTTAGAGTTTTATGGCTCCATAGCTTATTTAAAATAAGCTGGGTTTGTAGTTTGTATTCACCCATTTCATATCTTTGAATCCACAATGCCCTCCGAGATTCCTTTTTAACTGTCTTCATGATGAATCTCTGAAAAAGTTATCAGAATATATATGTGATTTATCTGTTTTTATTAACATTGCTGATCACTTAAAACTGGCAATTTCCTGCTCAAAACAAATTTTGCCAATACATAAACTACATATGAAGTAGTGATTTTCCTGAAAAGTATTTTTCGCAAGGTAGTTTCTTAGCAGAAAAGACATTTTCAGAATAGACCTGACCAGTTCTGACATTTAAAGATGGTCATTGGGCAGTAAAATTTTTCCATTTCAAATACTGTTGGTGTGTTGGTGAGTTGAAGTTATTGGTTATCAGTTTCTAAATTTAAGCTTAATGAAAGAATGCCAAACCAAATGTACATATAATTAGAGATGTTTGGAAGCTTATTTTTAAAAATATACAGACTTATTAAATTTGTATCTCATTTCTTTTCACAATGAAACCTTCAGAGAATTGTCCCATAAAATACAGTGTTACCATCACAAAAATGAAGGCAAGTTGTTTAGAAGTGGGTTTGAATTCACTTAGGGGTTGTTTTGTCCTTGGTCAAATTACTCAATCTACCTGAACCTCATTTTTTTCATCTGTTAAATAAAAACTGGAGATGAGTAACATTTAGATCAAAGGGCTCTTGAGAGTTTTCAATGCTGTAAACATTCTTCTACACGATACACAGAAGAGATAATGATAGTCACTCAATGGATATCAAAGGGCTCGTTCCAAACACTCAGGTCAGACCTAAGGAAAAAGACGCCTTTCAACAATTATTTGTATGTCAGAAGTTAAAATGGAAACTGAAAAGGCAGAGTAGGCTATTAGACTGGTCTTTTCATAATACTTCAGAAGATTATTAAAGTAACACATCATTAAAACACATCTTTCTAGTTTATTTTGTTTAACTTAGATTTTTGTCTTGCTTGGAATGTAAAAGTAATAACAGCAGTAAAAAAAGCCACCTTTATTAGCTAACTAACATACATGTAATTCTATAACTTTTGAAATAAAGTTATAGGTAAGCAAAATGTGTCCTAATAACTATAGTTCAGCCAGTAAATAAAAAGATTTGTAGCAAATATCATTTGTAAGTATTATTTTAAACCTAGACATACTTATAAAGTAAAATTGCATGAAAACATGCCTAGAAAACAAAGGTAAATAGTTCCTGGTGCTTTTAAAACCTAGGACAGTGCTTTTAGAATTTACTAAATTATATTATGTTTGCTTTATAATAGGAAAAGTCATAGCAGGCTAAAATAATGTGACTAGTGATATAAACAATTGACATTATTCTTCCTGAATTCTGTCTAATTGCTTTAATTTTTGGTCTGATTGTTTTAAAATTTTCTAATACATTTGTTTGGCTTTCTTTGACATCAATTTTTTATTCACGTATTTTTCAGATATTTAGTAATGTTATATACATGTATACTCAAGAATATATTACCTGGTATGTTTTTCCAAGTATTTATTATCCAAGTAGCAGTGAACATTTTTACATCTTTCATCAGTGTCCAGAAAGCAAAACATTGTAGAATTGTGACAGATTTGCAGATGTTCATTTCTTGGAATTGTTTGTATCTGTTAGTGGAGAGTATAGGAGGATAGAGAGAGGATTTAAATCCTGAAGAACCGTGGTATTAATTGATTCACAGTTCCATCCTAAGTATCTATATGCCAAGCACTGTGCTACAAACTTAGTATACTGAAGTCAATAAAATAGCCAAAGTTTTCATGGAACTCATACTATAGAGGTTAAGACAGACAGATTGTAAAAGTAATTTTGCTAACAGAGATAGTAGCAGAGAAAGAGGGGGATGTAGCAACACAACACAGGGGATGTTATGCTTGTATCTATGGGTCATGAAGGTCTTCTGGAATAAATGATTGAGTTGAGACATTAAGCAAAATTATGAGATTAGAAACATGTTAGGTAAGTATTCTAGGCAAGAAATGAGAAGATACACCAAGAAAGGGGCTTCAAGGGGGTGGGAGGAAACCTGGCCTGTGGAACAGGGAAGCCAGGAGGGCCCATAGGCTCATTCACCACTCAACCAGTAGACAAGGGCAATGATGTCTGGGGGTGCAGAGGCCACTGAAAGACGGGCTGTTTCAGACTAAGAGGAAGGGGTGTCCCACCCCCACACTGCACTGTGTGGGTCTCTCTCACCTGTTCTCTTTCGTGAGAAGGACCCACTTGTAACTCTCTTTGACAGTGCTCTAAACTCTGTTCTTCCTAAATAAAATCTCTCTCTGTTACCTTGAACTTGTGCAGGCTACTTTTGCTCTCTACCCAGGCTTTCTGCCGGTGCCACCCCAGTTTTGTTTTCAGTTTCCACTCACTTTTGCTTTTGATTACTGCCATGCCTCAGTTTAACTTTTTAGCTCAGCCAAGTAATCAGACCAGGTCTATTGGGGTTGGGGAGGTGGGAGCCTCCACCCCCCCCAACAAGAAAACAGTTGAGTTGGAAGCATCAAGGGAATTTAAGGCTCCTTTGAGAACCTGAAAATCTTGAGCATGACTGGGTGTGGTGTGAGTTGAATATTAAATTTGGTGTGGGGCATAGGCAGAAGCCAGCCTCTGCAAGTTTATTCTAGTAGCTGTGTTACTATGTTGCAGAGTTTGGATTGTGTCCTGGAGATTATGTAGAAACACTGGAGGGTTTAAGAGATTTACCAGGAAGTGAGAAAAGTATATTTTCATTTTTGAGAAGTCACTTAGAAGAAAATGGAAAGTGTGGATTAGGGAGAGAGGAGAGGCAGAAGAGGGAAGGCAGAGAGAGTGGTTAGCAGGCTGTTGTCACCATTCATTCATTCATTGTGAATGATTCATTTGTGATTCATTCAGTTGAGAAAGAGGTGGTCTAGGGCAAGCAAAGAAGCTGAGAGATGAGAAATAAATATAGGGCTTTGTCTTGACAGGTAAACGATTGGACGTCAGTGTGAGGATGAGGAGGAAGCAGGATTGTTGTTGCAGGTTTGTGACCATGGGGGAGAAGCAGTTTGGGAGGCTGGAGAGTGGCTGCAGGTGGTACCACTCATACCAGGCAAAAAATTGAGCGTTTCATTCGTGTTAGGCACTGTCCAGATGCACAGCATGTGTGAGCCCCTTTAATCTCCCTATGAGTGAGATTCTGGTATTATTCAGATTTTATGGTATAGAAAACTGAGGATTAGATCATGAGAGATTAAAGGCTGTGTTCTTAGTTTACATAGCAAGGAGGTGGAGGAACAAGAGTCTAATCCAGGCAATTGGTCTAGAGGCCTTGCTCTCAATCTTTCTTCCATAGATGAGTTGCTCTTAGAGTCTGGGTTTGGAGCCTGGGATTAAATTCCAGGCAGTCCATGTGTGAATGTTGAAATTACAGAGAGCAGCTTCAGTAATAACAGCAAAATTTTAGTTTTTATATCACTTATCAATAGGAAAATAAATGGATGATACAGGGAAAAAGCATGGAGTAAAAATACCAAAGACCCTTTGGCCTAATAGTATCTGACATTCAAGCATAACATTTTGTACTTTTCAAATTGTTTCCATGACTATTATCTTATTTATTTTGCAGAATGACTAGCAGAGCAGGTGTTAGATCCCTCTTTTACACAGGGGAAGACATTTAAGCTTGGAAGGAATTAAGTAACCTCTAGGCTTAACTATCTTATAAAGTGAAGCATTCAAATTTAAGCCTTCTGACTTCTTTCTATTCAGGATTATTAGGAAGAATATTATGAAGAATGACGTATTTTCTTATCTCAGTTGAAATAGTTAATTTTAGATAGTTTTTTTCCTCACTAAAATCACCTTGAAGTAGCTTCTGGACTTATGTCTACTTTATTATTTGGAATTATAATTAGGCAAAATAATTTCAAATTTCAACATATAGTAAGGAAGTTTATGGAGGTTAGACATGATTTAATCCAACTTATTAATCATAAAAGCCATCTGAACATTGGTGTTAATTATTGTATTTCTTCTTTGGGTAGATATTGCTAATTTGACTTGAAACAATTGTCATTATATTTTGTTCTTGAGTCAACATTTAAGAAATTCTGTTTTGAGAGTGGGCTTTGGCTTTGAATTATAAAAAAGAAGTAAGGGAGAGGCAAAAAGAAGGGTGACTCATTTTCCAGAATTACTGTGTTGAGGAGAGTAGTGCAATTGTGTGTACCACTCATGACCTTTGCAACGAACACTGAAGAAAAGGGTCCATGGCAGAGTGTAAGTCCACCGTGATGACCCCATGCTTCCACTGGCCAGTGGTTGGCTCTTTTTTCTGACTAAGTCCTATACACTTTCAATAAACATTTATAGGACAACATTAAGAAACAGAAATTGGTATATGGTATATATGTCAGAGCCCTAGGAAGTTGGACAGGATTAGTGTATATTGCAAAATTGAAGATGACAAGGTTGTGAAGTTAGCATCGTGTTTTAATATGCTAGCATGAGGTTGAACTGATGAAGTCCCTGTTCCTAGCCCTAGAATCAGAGATTCAAAGAAATCTGATGTGCAAGTGGATCTTAGGGAGCTGATGAAAATGGTTTTAATTCATTAATTAAATCTTATCAAATATGTATTTCTTTGTGCCATGCCCTGTGTGGAGCCAGAGAGATGATGGAAAACCAGGGAGATACAGCATTTATCCAAGTGGAATTTACAAATTAACAGGCAAAATACACAATGGAACAAGGTAACATCTGTTTAGCCTTCCTGACTGCTGGTTATCCAGCCTTTTCCTTATCTCATCTAGTGATGAGACACTCCTCAGTGTATAAGGTAGTGGTGGAAGGCCTAAAATTAAGGTCCATTATTATAAACACGTTGACATTTGAGGAAAACTAGGAAGGGCTATAGTGGCCCAACTAACTGTAAGTTCCTCTACCCCCTCTGCTGCCATGAACAATCCTCTAGCCTGTGGTTCCCAACCGCTGAGCCTTGGACCATTACCAGCTGTGTCCCGTTAGCAACTGGGCTCCAAAGAGGAGGTCAGTGGCAGGTGCGAGAGAAGCTTCACCTGTATGTACAGCCGCTTCCCTCACTCCCCTCCCTCCCCTCACTCCCATCCCTCCCCTCACTCCCATCCCTCCCCTCATGCTCCTCCCTCCCCTCCCTTCACTCCCTTCCCTCCCTCCCCTCCCTCCCCTCCCTCCCCTCACTCCCCTCACTCTCCTCCCTCCTCTCCTCCCATCCCTCCCCTCACTCTCCTCCCTCACTCCCCTCAATCCTATCACTCCCCTCTCTCCCATATGTCCCCTCACTCTCCTCCCTCCCATCCTTCCCCTCCATCCCCTCCCTCCCATCCCTCCCCTCCCTTCCCTCCCTCCCCGCCCCTCCCTCCCCTCATGCTCCTCCCTCCCTTCCCTTCCCTCCCTTCC
>CAUYPK010052653.1:0-16109 GCA_963574355.1 Loris lydekkerianus | reverse complement strand
TACAGGCGAAACTTACTAAAAGCAGAATACAAATGTCTACATACAATAACTAAGAAAATGCCATGAAGGCTACATTGAACAGTTTGATGAGAATATTTCAGATTATATATGAAACCAGCACATTGTACCCCTTGATTGCACTAATGTACACAGCTATGATCTAACAATAAAAAAAATTAAAAAATAAGTTCTTCTGTAAATAAGCCCAGGTTAACAATAAGACCTGTGGAATGAAAAATTATCCTATATCTTCAGAGATCACTGCCTAATGTCTGCCTGCTGTCCTCCCCCCTTCCATAGAAAAGCTCACTTCTGTGAAACTGGTTACTGGTCCCAAAAAGGTTGGGAAACACTGCTCACCCCACAGGTTGAGGAAGCCCATCAAGTTCACTAGGATATGCATGATTCCTGTATCAGAGACATTCCCAATAGTAAATATGAACAAAACCCTCAGAATATTATTCAAAATTAGGTCATTAACTGTTGACCTAATTGCAGAAGCCGGGTGACAAAGATATTTAGACATTCATCAAACTATTCTCTTTTTTGTGTATGTATCTGGAATTTTCCAATTTTTTTTTTTTTTTTTTAAGTGACAGTCTTGTTATGTCACCCAAGCTAGAATGCAGCGGCTTGATCATAGCTCACTGCAGCTTTGGACAGCTGCCTCAGTCTCCCTAGTAGCTGGCACTACAAGCACACGCCACCATGCCCAGCTAAAAAGAAATTTTTTTTGTAGAGACAGAGTCTCTCTCTGTTACCTAGGCTGGTCTCACACTCCTAGCCTCAACTGATCCTCTCACCACCAAGTGAACCACCACGTTCAGCTCCCAATAATCTTTTTAAAAAGTTGTGTCATTTGAGAATCAAGAAACATCCCATCTGTGCACGTAAAACTTTTCTTAATTGAATAAAAAGGAATATAGGTTTGGATTTCTCAACAAAGAAGCAACATTCAGAAACAGCTGCCTGGAAGCCATAGTCAGCAAAATTTTGTCAGACTGCTGAAAAGGAAAGCATTCTCTTTTTTTTTATTTTTTATTTTTAGAGACAGAGTCTCACTTTGTTGCCCTTAGTAGAATGCTGTGGGTGTCACAGCTCACAGCAACCTCCAACTCCTGGGCTTAGGCTATTCTTGCCTCAGTTTCCCTCATAGCTGGGACTACAGGTGCCCACCTCAACGCCCGGCTATTTTGTTGTTGTTGCTGTTGCAGTTTGGCTGGGGCCAGGTTCGAACCTGCCACCCTCACTATATGGGGTCGGTGCCCTACCCCCTGAGCCACAGACGCCGCCCAGGAAAGCATTCTCTTGGTCTCAACCCTCCTTAGAAGTAAAGGTGGGAGACACGGCACCACCCTAGGCTCTTCTAGGAGGAAAAGGCAGGCTTGTTCTGAGCACTTTAGTGAATTACCTCAAACCTTTTTGCTCCCAGGAGGAGAATCAAACCAATCAATCATTCCAGTGCGAGGTGACCTATCATTCCCCAATTGTCATCATATTCAGGATCACAGTGTCCTCAGAACACTCCCTAAGACATTTCTCAAAACTTGTTCCATGTCACCTAAACTCTGACGTGATTAGCAAAAAAGGGTTTTGAGGTCAAAAATGTGAGGATACTCTGGGTATCACTCCATTCTGAAGAGTGATAGGCTTGCAATGAAGAAACTGTTTAATGGTCACATAACGTTCTGCTATTTTTGGAGAGGCATCTCCTAATTTCAAAAATGTTTCCTGGAACAGTCTTTGGTAAATAAACACCAATGTTTGGGGCGGGGAGGCGGAAACCCCAGACAGAACTAAAGTAAGTATTTGAATTAGATACGTTTTTCCGTGCTCAATCTTCCTAGTAACAGAAAACCAAAGAATGTATCAAGCACAGATACCAAAATGTGAACTGTGAGGGCAGGTTTTCAGGAGGCGAATTTCACTTGTGGAAAGCGGAGCTCTGTGCACACGCCGGACTCCGGCAGGAGAGCAGCTGGCCGCCCCCCCAGCCCGTCCGTGTCCCTCGGGGACGTCTACACCGGCGGCCTGCCCCCTACGCAGTCTTTGGAACCGTCACCCGGCGTCTCTCTCCGGGTGCCAACACTGTCTCTGATTCTCAAAAAAACCCACCAGTGGGGGAATCGGGACTTTCCTCTACACACCCACCACCCAAGAGCCGCGGGCGACCCGTTCTGGGGCAATCAGGGTGGAAACCGGCCTCCCCCAGGGAGCCGACGGGGCGAAGCAGGGCCCTGGGCCCAGAACCCAGCCAGCGACCCACGCCGCCCCGCCCCAAGCCTGGTCCGGTTCCCCATCGCTCCTCCCCTCCTCTCAGCCCCTCCCACTCCCCATCGCCCCTCCCCTCCTTTCAGCTCCTCCCATTCCCCGTCGCCCCTCCTCTCCACTTAGCCCCTCCCACTGCCTTCGCCCCTCCCCTCCTTTCAGCTCCTCCCACTCCCCATCGCCCCTCCTCTCCACTTAGCCCCTCCCACTGCATTCGCCCCTCCCCTCCTTTCAGCCCCTCCCATTCCCCATCACCCCTCCTCTCCACTTAGCCCCTCCCACTGCCTTCGCCCCTCCTTACCTCTCTCTGCTGTCCTCATCTCTTTTTGCAAGGACACCAATCAGATTGATGAGAAACTACCCTCGTGACCTCATTTACCTTAATCTCCTTGGTGAAGACCCCCATTTCCAAATAGTTATCCTTGGAAGGACTGCGGTATGGGGCTCCAACCTCTGAGTCTGGGAGGACAGACACACTTCCACCCCAAACAATAACTGTGTACAGATAGGGTCTTCTAGCTCCCTAACCCTTGAGTCCTACAGAAATGACCTTGACACTTGGCAAAGACCCATATACTGCCCCGGACCCCCCTCGGTCCCCCCGGCAGGGTGGCCCGTCGTACTTGTGAGCTTCGCCTCTGCCTTCCCTGGCCTGGGTCCCTCCGCCCAGACACCTGCTGGCCTCCTACCTGGGGCCCCCAGGTCTCTGCTCACAAGCTGCTTCTTGGCACCCAAGCCTGCACCGTGGGCTCTTGGCTTTCATCTGGAGCACTGGGCTTGCCTTGCCCAGACTCTGGGTCCCTAACCCGCGCTTTGGGGTGGAAGGACCTTAACTTTGTCCCTAGCACAGGCCCTGTCTTAGTCTCAGCTCCACCCAGCAACTATAGATTCTCTTTTCTCCCCTTTTCTTTCCCTTCTCATCTTTTTCTTCCTCTTCCTTCTTTAACTTGCTGCTGTGGACTGCATACTTAGCGTCCCCCCAAATTCATATGTTAAACCCCAACCCCTCAGGTGTGATGGGGTCATGAGGGTGGAGCCCCACAATAGATTAGTGCTCTGCTGGAGGCTACCTGAGAAGGCCCTTTGCAAGCAGCTTGGTCGGGGACCACCAATCTCCAGAACTGTGACGAGTAAATGTTTGTCTTTTAAGCCATCCTGTCTATAGTAATAGGCATGTGTTATAGCAGACCAAACTGGCCGAGACATTTGCTTCCCTATTTTTTTTTTCATTTAATGATTTACTGATTTATCTCGAACATCTTTCTGTGCCAAGAAATATACACATATGGTGCATGAACGCTTAATGACTCCATAGAATTCTACTGTAAGGTTGGGTCAGCATGACATCTAAATAATCTCCTATTATTGGTATTTAGATTTTTGCATTTTACAACTTTTATAGATAGTGTTTTAAAAACATTCTTGTTTGGGTGGTGCCTGTGGCTCACCGAGTAGGACGCTGGCCCCATATGCCAAAAAAATTCTTGTTCATTTGTTTTATCCACTTTTATCCAATTATTTACTTACGATAAATTTTAAAACACTCACAGACCTATAGTTATGCAAGACATTACCATAGGGAAGAAAGTGGGTGGAGGGCCCAGAGGGCCTCCTGGTATTTTTTCCTACAACTTCTTATTGAATCTATACTTACTTCAAAATAAGGACTTTTTAAAAATCCTATTAGCATCAACGAATGGTGCCGGAATAATTGAATACCCCTTTGCAAAAACAAGCAAAAATAAAACTCCATAAAACACACACATACACAGGCTAGGCGCTCATAGCACAGTGGTTACAGCGCCAGCCACATGCACCGAGACTTGGCGGGGTTCAAACTCGGCCTGGGCCAGCTAAACAACAATAACAACTGCAACAAAAAAACAACCAGGCATTGTGGTGGGCACCTGTAGTCCCAGCTACTTGGGAGGCTGAGGCAAGAGAATCACTTAAGCCAGGAGTTTGAAGTTGCTATGAGCTGTGAAGTCAGGGCACTCTACCCAGGGTGACATAGTGAGACTATCTCAAAGTCTCAAAACACACACACACACACACACACACACAAAAAAAAAAAAAAAAAAAAAAAAAAGTATCATCTTCTTTAACTTCAGCATAAAGGAAATCATAATTTTCTGAAATTAAAGTGCTGGTTTGTAATATACAGACCTGTGGATCTGTGTGGCCATTGTGTTCCTTAGCTCTCTGCAGTCAGTCTTTAAAGTTGTCTGCAGCGATTGTTACAATGCAAACCAAACTGTAGAAGAGAGAAAGAAACTACATACTAAAATCTCCAGTGGGACCCTGTGTCCCTACCTGACAGACATTTCAAGACACCTGAAAATCCAACTCAGAATCCCATGGTGTGCTGGAAAGGCCCACAGCCCATGTGTCTGACTTGGCACGAGGCTGGGCACAGAAATGCTGGCCAGTCAGCCTCAGGATTCACCAGGTGCTGAGTGCACATCCATTCCCTGCTCTCCCTCTCTGCTGTCCCATCTTACCTGCCTGTACTCCTCAGACCGAGTGTCCCTGTGTCCCTGGATACAACCCAGCCATCTCAGCCTGGGCACCACTTCTCTCCCTCCGGCCCTGAGTCAGTCCATTGCTGTCCTCCGGGCCTGGCGCTGCTGTGACCAAGAAAGCCATGGGGTGTGGGATGGGGTGGGGGGGTTCATGCTGTGAATGCTCTCTGCACACTGTGGAACTGAGGCAGGCAACATTTTCTATGGATGTGCAAGGAATCCTTTTTCTAATTTGTGCCCCCAAACTTTGCTACCACCTTGTGCTTCCAGCACGTGCAGATTTGGGTACAGGGGTCTGTTCATTCTTACTTGAAGCCCCTCCAAAACTTAGAGAGACTCCTCTGAGAGCAGGATTCACCAACTCCCCACACCTAACACATCTGCAGGGATCAAGTCACATACTTCAATGATCTAAGACCCCACCAGTTAGAACGTACATAAGCATTCTTGGTGCCGCTGGGAATGGAAGAAACAGCTAAACAATGACACATCACTGATCATGAGACATTCTGATTTCAGAGATGTTAAAACGTACAATCAGAAGCATCTTCGGGCCGATGAAGCATCACGCTGTGCTTTCACATTTTCTTCTTTTTTGACAAGTTTTCCTCCCAAGGGGCTCTCAGCCTCCACAGCCCGAATCACACAGGCTCCTGGCAGGGCCCAGATGGTACTGGGAACTAAAAATAAGAGCCAACCCCCCACCCCACCCCATGGGCTCAGTTAAGAGGTGTAAAGCTCCACTGCACAGGGGAACGTCTTCCCTTTCACGGGCGTCCGTGACTCCTCACGTGCTCTGTTAAATATTCACATTCACTCACCTGCTTGGTGCAAATTCCTGTTCCCATTGTCCCAGCCTTGAAGCACGTATCCTGGCTTTCCAGCCTGCTGGAATGGCCACTGCAGACTGCATCCCTTTATGAGAAATAAAGCTCCCTTTTCCAAATCACGAACCTCTTTATATTTTAGGACATGCCTAAGTCCTGAAGGGAACATATATTCAGCTGAGAGCCTGTTACAGAGGCAACATTAAAAACAAAACAAAAAATGCTCCCGCAAGCTGGGGACGCACATTCCCAGTGGGGAGACAAACAAGAAGTAAATTATTTATGAGGAATAGTAAGAAAATCACCAGGAGAAAGCCCAGAGCTTCCAGAACATTCTCCATTCACCACCAAGACTTCTACTTAATGTCTCATTAGTTATTCTCATGAGCTCCTAAGCCAAAATAAATACCTAGCAGTTCCATGTGTGACGTAAATCTAAACAGCTTAATAAATATGAAGACATACTTACTCCCAACAACTTAGCAGTCATTTGAAAAAATAATACATAAAAATCAAAAGAGAATATTGTTATTTCATTCCTCTTTTAAAAAACTTAGAAGAGATGAGGGTCTCGCTGTGTTGCCCAGGTTGGTCTTAAACTCCCTGGCCTCAAGCCATCCCCCTCAGCCTCCAAGTAGAAGGGACTACAGGTGCACATCACACCCCACTTTAGTTCATTCTCAAGCAACACAGTTACTTTTGCAACCTGGGAATCAGAGTGAACAGCCACCCTCATTTCCTGTTCCACATTGGACTTGCAGGCGACTTGCTTTTGATCACAGTCACCACCAAAACACCTGCTTCATGAGGACGTGACGTCACGGAAATGAGTTTTAGTGGGGCCTCACTCTGAGGGTGTGAACTGCCCCAGCTAGTAGTGAGCAGCTACCTTTAAAATCTCAGGAGGTCCTGAGCACTTGTGAGTCTATGTGGCACATGGAGAGCCTCTTTGCTTACACTGGGAAGCAGGGCACAAGCGTGGGGTCCACATCACCCTGACTCGTCAGGCAGAGGGTTTCCTCAGGGGTTGAGCGTGCAGTGCCCTGAGCCCAGAGAGTTGACCAGAAGGTCCCTGGTGAGCAGATGTGAGGAAGAGCATTCTGCACAGGGAGGAGGGGCCCAGCACGTCGGGGCGCTAGGTGAAGGGCATGGGAAGCAGTCAGGTGCCAGAGAAGCTCATGGCAGAGGCTGGGATGAGAAAGGGCACAGAGGGATAGGAGCACCTGAGGGCATAGAGCTTTCCAAAAAAAACCATATCTAATATGCAACCTAACTATTCCTGTCACAGTGCAACTGCAGAAAAACTCCAGAGTATTTTTGGGTTGTACAGAGACGCCAAAGATGAGGTGAGCGGAAAGCACAGCAGACGCCGAGAGGCTGAGAAGCACAGCTGGGAGCGCACTCTGCTCATAGGCACTGCATGAAGTCTATTGCCTGAATAGGAAATTCTCAGAGTGCTAGACGGGCAGGTAGACACCAGGCTGTCATAAGTGACATGGTGCCCGAAAGCAGGGGTGAAATGCTATTAACAGATGACAGGATCTCATGCCTGGAAATGCATGGAAGTTAATGGAGGAGCCTTAGAAAAAGGAAGAGCTCAGTAAATGGGTATCGTGACATTAATGTCACACAAGGCAGAGGCTTTCTATACATAAACAATAATTAGTCTTAATAATTGCATTACAGTGCAGATTAATGTGGAACAAACTTAACAGCAATTGTGAGGATGCCATAGCAACATGTGTCTTCTGATGGATTCTAAGAAGGTTTAAATAAAGATTACTAAGTCACATTCTTTAAGTGGGAAGCCACATATACAAGTGGCTAACCTATTTTTATAAAGATATCAAACTCTTCAGAAATCTCACATGTAAATTAGAGGAATGAGTCTGCTAGGCAAAAATCCTTAACAAAGAGGAAAGAATATTCCTAGTGCAGGTACTGGCATCTGCCCGATTGCTGTGGCCTGGAGGTTTGGCCTGTCCAGCTCCACTGCTGCAGCCTGGTGGATCGGGTTTGGGTCATGGGGACAGATCCCTCAGGGATAGCTGGGATCCTCTCTGCGGTAGGGAGTGAGCTCTCTGTTAGTGAGAGACCTGGTTATCTGGGAACCTGGTCCCTCCTCCTCCTCTCCTTTGACTGGAAGCCCCCTGAAGCCCTAACTGGGAGCAGGTGCTGGCACCCGGCTCCTCTTCAGCCTTCAGAACCTGAGCCAACACACTTCTTTTCCTTGTAAACTCCTCAGCCTCAGGTGTCCCTTTACAGCAGCTCAAGTGATTAACACACATGTATGTAAGAGCACAGACGTATCCAGCAGGTACAGGTGAGAGCAGGTGCAGACGTGTCCTTACAGGTACAGGTGAGAGCAGGCGCAGATGTGTCCTCACAGGTACAGGTGAGAGCAGGAGCAGACGTGTCCAGCAGGTACAGGTGAGAGCAGGCACAGACGTGTCCAGCAGGTACAGGTGAGAGCAGGAGCAGACATGTCCTCACAGGGACAGGTGAGAGCAGGTGCAGACGTGTCCTTGCAGGTACAGGTGAGAGCAGGCGCAGACGTGTCCTGCAGCTACAGGTGAGAGCAGGCGCAGACGTGTCCAGCAGGTACAGGTGAGAGCAGGTGCAGACGTGTCCTTACAGGTACAGGTGAGAGCAGGCACAGATGTGTCCTCACAGGTACAGGTGAGAGCAGGCGCAGACGTGTCCAGCAGGTACAGGTGAGAGCAGGAGCAGACGTGTCCTCACAGGGACAGGTGAGAGCAGGTGCAGACGTGTCCTCGCAGGTACAGGTGAGAGCAGGCGCAGACGTGTCCTTGCAGGTACAGGTGAGAGCAGGCGCAGACGTGTCCTTGCAGGTACAGATGAGAGCAGGCACAGACGTGTCCAGCAGGTACAGGTGAGAGCAGGAGCAGACATGTCCTCACAGGGACAGTTGAGAGCAGGAGCAGACATGTCCTCACAGGGACAGATGAGAGCAGGTGCAGACGTGTCCTGCAGGTACAAGTGAGGGTGCAGATATGCCCTCACGGGTACAGATGAGAGCATGAATGTATTCTCACAGGTGCTTTTCTGGAGACATGTAAATTTGCATATACTTTTTGGAGTGGAATATGGGTATATATATGTACACACACTGTCAATGGGTATATTTGACCCCGTGGTCTCAAGGACACCTTGGCAAGGTGGCCTGCCCTTGGTCAGGTCTCAGGGTAGACTCCACTACAATCCCTCTCCTCCTCTGTGTCTTTGTGGAAGAAATGTTCTCCCAGCCACACCTCAGAAGAAGGCCCTGGTAGTCCTTCCTTTCACGTACCTTTGTGTGGGTTCAGAGGACAGAGGCAGATGTGAGTGGGGTTGGGGGGGGGGCATTATCACACACCCAGCTGCAGGCTGAGTCGCGACATCCTTCGTAGGGAGGTGCTGGGTGAGTCCCATGAAACTCATTGCTACTGATGAGCCCCTAATGACGTCCTCTGAAGGCTGGCCAGCAATAGGGCCATATGACAAGGACAGGTATCACACTAACACATGACAATGTGGTGGTCCAGGAGCTACAACTAATGACCCTGACCATGTGTCACTTGTCCCTGGAACAGAGCAAGGCAAGAGAACCTGTCCCTTCACGCTGCCACAGGAGAAGGGCAAGGACACATGAACACTGGGTCCTCGTGCCCTGCGTGGGGGGAACTGTGTGGGGCCCCTGACCAGTGCTGCCAGCCCAGAGCCCCTCCACAGTACAGCTCCATGAGACAGTGCTCAGTGAATGAGACCACGAGCTGCTGGAAGCCTGGCTGAGTCCCAGGAGTGGGGAAGGCAGCACAGAGATAAAACTCCTGCCCCAAGAGTTTACTTTCTAGGCATGGGAAATTCAATATGATATAATAAAAGCAGCAGATGCAGGTACAAAGAGCAGCCCCCTGCCACCGTGTGCTCCGAAATATTGAACAACAGCCGTGGGGTGGAGGAGGCTGACTTGCAGCACAGGCTGATTTCCGGGGTGTGAACAGTGAGTGCTCTCACTACAGCCAAATTTAACCCCCAACGTGAAGTCATGATCACAGGGCTGGGAGGAGATGCACACGTGCGTCTCGTGGGCTGGCATGTTACTGAATAACAGACAACTGGGGGCAAGCAGCAGACCAAGAGTTGTGAAGTCAGCCGGGCATGTGGCAGCACCTGTAGTCCCAGCCGTCCAAGAGTCTGAGGCAGGAGGATCACCTGAGACCAGGAGGTAGAGGCTGCTGTGAGCTGTGAGCACTCCAGCCTGGAGACAGAGGAAGTCCCTGTCTCAAAAACTTTTTAAACGAACAAAAATAAAAAAGAGTTGCAATGTTAACTAGAGAGACGAGGGAGGCCTTGTTAAGAAAGCATTTAATGCATTTCCAGAACTTTTATGAAGATGGTATGCGGTTCCATAAAAAGTTAAACACCGAATTGCTACACAATCCGGCAATTCCACTCCTGGAAACACACCCAGAGGGACAGAGAGCCGCAAGGAGACGCCAGCACACTCCTGTTCATGGCAGCCAGGCTGCAGGCGCAATCCGAGTGTCCTGATGACGGTCTCGCCCTACCATGCGACAGTCCTGGCGACAGGATTAATGAGGAAGACCACGCTGGGAGGTCCGGAGAGGGTCTGGTCAGTGCCGCGAGCCAGACAGAGCGACGAGCACGGGGGTTCCGCGGGACCACGGCGGGGGGCACCGTGTTTCACAGGGAAAGAGGGACAGTTCTGGAGCCGGGTGGTGGTGACAGTTGTACCACACTGAGAATGCATCTAAAGCCACTGGCTGTACACTTAAAATGCTTAAGATGGCGAGTGAATTATGAGTATTTTACCACTGGTTTAGAAAGGAATTCTTTTTAAGAAGAAAGCGTTAGGTAATTGCCCCAGAAAAGCCCCTCCCAGCTTATGGCCCGCCCCTAGCGCCTCTTCCGGCCAGGCAGTAGCCCCCTATTGGCTACTCCGCCCTCCCATCACCAGGCTAGGACTTCCCCTAACTCAACCTGCAGAACTCTCTGGCACTCTGCTCTCTCTCTCTCTCTGTCTCTCTCGGTCTCCACCCCCCCTTTCCTCTCGCTCTCTTTTGTCTCCTCTCTCTCTTTCTTTCCTCACTCCTCCTTGGTGTTGTCCTGCAACATCCCCCCCTCACCAATAAAGGCCTTTGGCACAAGCTTGATGGTCTATGAGATCTCTGCCCCCCTTTCATCTGGTGTCAGAGCGGGATGTAATTAGGGAACGCTCCCAAGGGTAGCTTCCACCTCTTCCACGGGACTTTAGCTCCTGGGAGCTCCCTATCCTCCTCTCACCCGCCCGGTGCTCACCACTGCATCGGCTCGTGTCCATTCCCCAAAGCGCTCTAACCAGCACCCGCCACCGGCCCCATCCAGACTTGGTAAGCACACCTATGGGAGTAAATTTTCCCTAATCGTGGGCTGGGTTGCTTACATTACTGGTGATTCACCCCTTTCTCAAGGCTGAGTTCCCTATTCCCCTTGACCTTGCGTGGCTTAGGGCAGAGCTTCCACGCCTTCCCACGAAAACTCCTGGTGCCAGGTTCCAAGCTCTTCAATGCCTTAAGGGCCTGACACTGCTCTAGTGCATGGTGACATGACGACTGGCCTAGACTGTGCTCTCGTTTTCTCGGCCAGCAACAAACGAAGATGTTTGTTCTTTGTCCTGGTCCTGGCGTGATTCTACTCACACTTTATTTCTGTGACTAATCGCCATGAGTGCAAGCCATTCTAGCCCCCTAACTTCCCCTGGGGTGCTCCTTACACCACTTGGTAGAATTAAGACACTCTCTACCCAGGTTTAACCACTTTATTTAATTTTTCTTTAATTCAAAACTTATATAACTATTGTAAGTGCCTTGGCAAATGGAGCGAGGTCCTCTATGTTCAGAACTTCTTATATCTTTAAACCAAGCCTAATTTATGTTCGGATAATTCTAAAACACTCATAACAAAGGGCTCTCCTACTCTATCTCCCTAAACCAAATCTATTCAACCTGGCAAATAAACCTCCGCCATGCAGACAAAGGGCCACCGGTTCCTAATAATTTTTGTTCTGGCCTACCATATTCGACTCCTCCCTCAGCCACACAGTTACCTCCACCCTCTGTCCCTCCTACTTCCCCATCAACCAATCTGAGCTCGTCTCCTAACTCCTCCTCCCAACTGGCACTCAGTCTTCCCTATGGTCTCTCAGTCCACTTAATCTGCTCCAAGAAACTCTTCCAGACTTCTTTACTACTTTCTCCCTCCAGCTCCTCCATATAATAATCCTACAGTACCACCGTGTAACAATGTATTACTATGTCCTATCAACTTACCTGGCATAATGTTTTTATTTTAACCAATACCCTAACCTCTAACGAGTGCAAAGGAGGGTGGGAGAGGGTGAAAGAGGCAGCAAATCAATTTCATATATCAAACAATAAGCATCCTACAGGTGACACTACAGTCCCTAACTTCCAGATTACTTACTTCCAGGTGACACTTACCACTCCCTAACTTCCAAATTAGAATTATAATAATAATACTAAGAAAAAATAGAGACATTTTTATTACCTACATTCTTTGTGGACTTAAAGCTTCCGTCAAAAGATTATCAATTATAATAAATTGCAGGAAACCATACAAGATAAGTCTAAAAATCCTTCAGCTTTCCTCCAACGCCTTACCGAGGCTTTTATTAAATATACTAACTTAAATCCTGAAACAATAGATGAGAAAAAGTTCTCATAACTTATTCCTTTAACCAAAGTTACCCTGACATGAAACTTAAGCTAAAGCACTTGGAGCATGGACCCCTGACATCCCAGGCTGTAATTTTAAACATAGCCTTTAAAGTTTACACAGGACAAGATGATATTTTCCGAAGGGAAAATAAAAAATCTCAAACCCAAAATTATCAAATACTAGCTCAAAACATCACAGTATCTCTAAGGTCATCATTCCTAACCTACCTAAGTAATCAGGGGCAAAAGACGGCTTCATGACTCAAGCACCTGAATCATGCTACAAACGCGATGGAGAAGGCCACAGGGTAACACATTGCCCAATCCCAAATCTCTGCCACAGCCATTTCCTCTCTGCAAGAAAAGGGTCACTGGAAGGCTGACTGCCCCTTGGCTCAGAGAGGACATGGGGCCAGCCAGCCTACAGCACCTACAAGCAAACTTGGGGGTTGCCTCTTCTAAAGACTAAAGGGACCCTGGCTTCTCTCACCCGACCAAGATTACCTCTTCGGAGCCAAGAGTAACCCTAATGGTGGCAGGTAGGATGATCGCCTTTCTATTAAACACGGAAACTAGCATCTCAGTTCTTAAAGAGTTCAGTGGTCCTACCTGCCTGTGGCCCACCTCTTTTGTCAGAGTAAAGGGTTTTTCCCACTGTCTACATCAAACTCCTTTTTAAGCTGCGTAATTGACAATTTCTCATTTATACATTCCTTTTAATATTACCTTCCAGTTCCCCTTCTGGAACGTGACATACTTTCCAAATTAAATACCACCCTAACTTTTGATCTTAAATTGATAAATGCTGACCCATCTCCCTCTGCCTCACTCTGCCTCATCCTTTCCCAAGCTACAAAAGACTCGTCGCCCTGGCCCATTCCACCAGAGCAAGTAAATCCTAAAATTTAGGATACTAAAACCCCCTCAATTGCCTCCTACTCTCCAATTCTTATTAAACTAAAAGACCCCTGTATTTTTCTTTCTCAAAGTCAATATCTACTTCCCAACCTAATTTCCTGGAACTCCGACCTATTATACAAAATCTCCAGAAGTAAGTTGAACTTCTTCCCAACGTACTTAAACTATACTCCCCCAGGGATTTCATAACAGCCCCCACTTATTTGACCAAACATTAGGAGGAGACCTTCAATCCTATAATCCTATAATCCCTCCCCTCCAACCTTAATTCAGCATGTTGATAACCTCCTACTCTATAATCCCACCTTACATGACTCTAAGCAAAACACCTATTCCCTCCTTAATTTCCTTGCAAATAGGAGATATCAGATCTGTCCCTCAAAAGTTCAATTATTCCAACAGAAAATCACGTACCTTAATATCCTTTTATCCCCAAACTTCAAAACTATTACCATAGACAAAAAAGCCTTCTTCACAACTCTCCTCTACCCACCACAAAACAAGAACTCCTCTCCTTTTTTAGGATTAGCTGGATACCTCAGAGCATGGATTCCCAACTTTTCTCTCCTAACTGCTCCTTTATATAATACTACTTGAAATAACCCTCATAAGCCTCTCCTAACCTCGATTTCCACGTCTTTTAATCTCTACAGAGTACTTTATTAAAAGCTCCAGCCCTCCACCTTCCTAATCTTTCTCACCACTTCCTCCTGTATATTACAAAAAACCATATATTTTCTCTCGACGTGCTTGAACATCAACTAGGCCCCACCTTTACTCCAACTACTTATCTCTCAAAACAGATCACACTGTTCAAAGTTGAACCCCTCATCTCAAGACATTGGCAGCCCCAGTTACTCTAATACAAGAGCCCAAGAAACTCACTTTTAATTCCCCTGCTAATGTTTTATCCCCTCCTTCTCTATCTCATCTTTTGACATATAAAAATCTTCAAACCCTCCCACCATGCCACATTCTTAACCTCTCTTATCTGACCCATCGTTATCTTTTAACACATGTCCACACTAATCCTGCATCCCTCTTACCTACGCCCTCTGACTCGGCACCCACTCACGATTACCTTCAAACACCAGACACCCTTCTCCCTTACCTCTCCAACATACAAGGAAGACCTCCTAACCCTCACTTTATTATCACTACTAAACGCTTCTAAATTACCTGAGACTATAAGCATTGTTCATTGCCGTTCACATCAATCTAACCACTCACCTGTATCAAAGGGTAATGACCAAGCCGACCGTGCAGCACGTACGGCTGCTCTCCAGCACTCATCTCCTGACACCTCCTCTCACCTCCTACTTATTTCTACTCCTGTTACTACACTAGAAGAAACAAATCAACCTCCCACTCATGACCTCCTCATCTATCTCCACGATTATTTCACCCCAACTCTCAAACTTTACTACAATTTCTTAAAACTTTCTTTCCTCTCTCACAAATAGATTCAGAGTTTCTGAATCAACTTACATCATCCTATGAAATCTACCAGCGTTCTGACCCACAAACCACAAAGTCTCGCCTCCCACACTTTCCAACTCACCAGGCTAGGAGACTTTTTCCTGGAAGAGACTGGCAACTTGATTTCACACACATACCTAAAATCAAACATTATAAATACCTCTTAGTATTAATAAGTATCTTCTCAGGTCAGATTAAAGCCTTTCCTACTACAAACAAAAGGACTACCACTGTTGCCTCCATCATACTCCAAGACATTATTCCCGGCTTTAGAATCCCCTGTTCTTTACAGTCCGACAAGGAGCTTGAATTCACCTCCACCATTTCTAAAACCTTAACCAAAGCCTTAGGTATCCCTTGACATTTCCATATTCCTTTCCATCCTCAATCTTCAGAGAAGCTTGAAAGGTCTCACAGATCCCTAAAATCTATATTAACCAAACTTTCCCTTGAACTTCACTTAGACTGGATCACTCTTCTACCCCTGGCACTTCTACGCCTATATTCCCTTCCAAAGAAACCCTCCAACCTCTCTCCTTTTGAATTAATGTTTGGTAGACCCATTCTTCCTCTAGGACTTATACCAGGGGTCCTCCAACTACGGCCCTGGGGTCACATGCGGCCCGCCCAGGACATTTATCCGGCCCACCAGGTGTTTTGCCACAGCTGCCTGTCCTGCCTGGTAGCCGACTTGTCCCGGGCCGCAGTGCACATGTGTGGAATGTGCGCCAACTCTCCGACTGCGTTCCTTCTCTCTGCCTCTCCCTGGAGGGTGTTATTGCCGTCCTGCTTAGCAACCCACTGTCCGGCCACAGTGCACATGTGTGGAATGTGCGCCAACTCTCCGACTGCGTTCCTTCTCTCTGCCTCTCCCCGCAGGGTGTTATTGCCGTCCTGCTTAGCAACCCACTGTCCGGCCACAGTGCACAGGTGTGGAATGTGCGCTAACTCTCTGACTGCGTTCCTTCTCTCTGTCTCTCCCCACAGGGTGTTATTGCCGTCCTGCTTAGCAACCCACTGTCCAGGCCGCAGTGCACATGTGTGGAATGTGCGCCAACTCTCCATTTCCCCTCCTGCTCTCTGACTCCCCTCCTTCTGTCTCTCGACTCCTCCTCTCAGTCTCTGGTGTAATCAGAGAAGTCACCAGGTTGCCTGTGCAGAGCCTGCTGCTGCCTACCGACTGAGATAAGAACAAGTTAGGATTTTTTTTTTTTTTTTTGAAGTTAGGAGGTCTATTTTTGTTTTTATTTTGCAGTTAGTAGGGCCTTTTTTTTTGCAGTTAAGGGGGGCCTTTTTTCCCTGAAGTCAGGAGAGGTGGTTTTTTGTAGATACGGGGCACCTTTTTTGAAGTTAGA
>CAUYPK010052652.1:0-49640 GCA_963574355.1 Loris lydekkerianus | reverse complement strand
TAAAACCTGAACTTAAAATAAAAAACTTTGCTATACACCATATCAGAGTGTATGGCCTGTTTCTTGACTTAATAATTACAGGAGCGAGTTTTACACCTACAGCAAAGCTTCTGCTCGTTCGCGTCTCCGGTCACGCAACAGCCAAGCAGACACAGCCCCCATCATCCCCCAATAAAGCTCTAAGGAACTGAAAACCTCTAGGTTAAGGCTTCATGGAGCCCAAAGTGAGACCAAGAACCTGTTGGATAAACTGTGCCCCTGAGCCTCTAAATCTCCATTGCTCTCTCCTCTGTGCCTTTACTTATCTTTTCCCTTTTCTATCACCCTGGAGTGCCCCTCCCTGCCCTGCCAGCCTGGGGAACTCTTTCTATTCTGTCTTAACATCTAAGCTGAAACATCACCTCCTCTTGGAAACCTCCCTGCCCTCTCCAGAGATGGTTCTCTCTGCTCTTGCTTCTTTGTGTGCTGCAGTAACATTGAGCCAAGATGGACTTTATTGAGCATGTACTTTGCCTCCAGGCACTGTTCTAAGAGCTTTAGATGCATTAACTCACTTCATTCTCACAGCAACTCTATGGATGGGAGGTATGTGCTGTTATTATCCCATTTTACAGACAAGGAAACTGAGGCCCAAAAAGGTCACACAGCTCTTATACAGAGGAGCCAGCAGACACCTTATGCAGCCTCTCTCTGCTTGGACAATGTGTGTCAAACTATCAACTTGTCTGCTTCTCCTACGAGACTGAGCTACTTGGGGACAGGGCTATACCTCCCTCTTCTAGTATCCTAGCAGAGCACCTGCTGGGGAATAGGCACCAGTAGGTGCTAAATGAATGATGCTCAATGTGTCACTAAAGAATAGATGTGGGCCCAGTGGACCAAATGTCTGGGGGGTCCAATTTCAGCACAGATTCTAGTACTGGAGCTGGCTGAGAGCTCAGATGGTGGCTAGCTTTAGGAGGTGGTGAGTTCCCCATCAGTAAAGGTAAGTAAGCAGACTGTAGGAAGGGAGAGTGTGAGCACTAATGAAGTCTTGGGATTTTCTCACTGTGTAAGGTATCTGCCACAAACTCAGGGCCTAGGGCTCAGGGGTGGTCAGTGTGACTCTAACCATGGCTGCATTGTGACTTCCTTGTGTCCTAGACACTTTGGCCTTTCTAGCTCCTCCTATCATGAAAAAAATTAAAAATTATATTTGATAACTGTGTTAGTATAAAAGCAAATGATGTTATACAAAGTGGACATAAACTTCACATGCAATTTACTATGTTAAACTATCTTAAATTACACACAAACTTTATGTCCACTCTGTATATTAAAACTTTTTCTTCTACCTTAAAAGTTCATTTTTTTTCTTCTGATTTTCAAAGAAATTAAAATGTCTTCCTGGATCCCAAAAAGTATCATGGGCCCTTGGCACCTCCTGTGCCCAATGGATACAGGCTGGGGAACTTTAAAACATGAACTGAATTTCTGTTTTAAAAAATAGTGGAGAATATATACATATATATTGCTTGTAGACACACAGAGTTTCTCAGAAAAGACACTTAAACTGAATATGGTGGGTATTTGGCTCCAGGCAGGAACACTGGGTGGCCAGGAGACAGTGGGAGGGAGACTTTTTACTGTATACTCTTTTGTACCTTTAGAGTTTTGTACTATGTGAATGAATTACCTATTCATATAAATAAATGAATAACAACTTAAATGGGTGGAGACTTATTCCAAAGCAACAAGAGACTTTTCAACCAAAGTGGAAAAATGTGGGCTTTGGAGCCAGGCGTGCAGGGTTTAATCCCAATTCCACTGTGTCCAAGTACCTGATCACAAAGGAGAGGAGGACCTGGGAGAAAATAGAGCCTTGTCACCAAAGGCCCTTGGCTGCCTCACTCCACTTCTCTGAGCCTCAGTTTCCTTTTCCCTGGAATGGGGATAATAACACCTTCCCTGAAGGGTTTACGAAATGATTAGTGATGACAGGTAATGTGTCTGGCACAGCACCTGGCCCAAGACACACAATCCTCAAATGTTAGTTCCTTCCTTCCCCCTCTCTGGCTAGCTAAGTGAATGTGGGACAGTGGCAGAGACTATGAATGGCCTCTTTCCCTGGCCAGCACTTGTTTATTCAGGCTACCTCTCACTCTGTCCCTATATTGTCTGTCTGACCCAGGCAGCTGCCTAGCACTTCTGAGAAATTGAGGCTCAAGCTACCTTGTCACCTGCAGGTAGACTGAGGCCAGAAAAAACTCCTTGAAGTTCAGAAGACAACGAAAGGCTGACAAGCCTCGTAGTTTGGGAATACACTTATTAAAAATGCTATTCAGGGCGGCACCTGTGGCTCAAAGGAGTAGGGCACCGGCCCCATATACGAGTTGGCTGGTTCAAACCCAGCCCTGGCCAAAAACTGCAAAAAAAAAAAATAATAATAAAACAAAATAAAATAAAATAAAATATAAAATAAAATAAAATAAAATAAAATAAAAATGCTATTCAGAGGGTGAGCCATGCTAGTTAGAAAACTGTGGCCAGGCTGGGTGCAGTGGCTCATGCCTGTAATCCTAGCACTCTGGAAGGCCAAGGCACATGGATTGGTTGAGCTCACGAGTTTGAGACCAGCCTGAGCAACAGTGAGACCTCTCCCATCTCTATTACAAATTAAAAAAAACTAGGGCGGTGCCTGTGGCTCAAAGGAGTAGGGTGCTAGCCCCGTATGCTGGAGGTGGTGGGTTCAAACCTGGTCCCCGCCAAAAAAAAAAAAAAAAGTTCAATTAAAAAACTAGCTGGGTGTGGTGGTGAGTGCCTGTAGTCCCAGCTACTTGGGAGACGAAGGCAGGAGGATCACTTAAACCTAAGAGACTGAGATTGCTGTGAGCTGTGATGACACCATGGCACTCAACCCAGGGCAATAAAGTGAGATTGTCTCAAAAGAAAAAAAAGAAAAGAAAAGAAAACTGTTGCCAGTTCCTCCAAGGTTAGAACCATCAGTAAATACTTAGTGAGCACCTACCTGCTATGTACAGATCCCTAACTTTCAGTTTCTCAAACAAGTTCAGACTGCAAAGCTTTTGGATTCAGAAATAAGCAACTACACTCAGTGATAACTAAAATCAGCCAAAAGAGGAACTTCCTACAAGCACGAATACCTGAGTGTCTAATCAGAAACAGACAACATTGTCACCAGAGGTGAGCTTAGGAGGCCTGGGGCCATCCCCAACTTTTCAAGTTATTGCTGAAGATGCCAGCTAAGGGTGGGTCCTGGCAGAAGGGCCTGACCCTGCTGTGAGGGCTGCCTGGAGGCCTCCACATGCCTTCAGGAGGTAGAGGGCTTCTATTCCCACAAGAGCCCTTAGGCTGAGAGAAGCCCCAGGAGTCCCCAGCAGAGGCAAAAATGGAGCTGAGCTACATGAAGAATTCCTGGGAGGGAAGTGGAGCTCAGAATAGCTGATGTTTGTTCTAGCAGAGAACAGGCAGAGGAACCTGGGGGAGGGCCACCAGAGTGACAGTTTCCAACTCAGGTCTGCTCTGGGGAGGATAGAGAGGGAACCCTCTGCGGTGGGGGCCCTGGACAACGACAGAGGGCCCTCCATTCTTGCCTGCCAGCTAGCCTTTGGAGACCGCTGGCCTCTTGGACTTGCAGAGGACTTAGGGTGCTTAGGGGTTAACTGCTTTATCCCATGAGGTGTGTCCCCCAACAAGCACAGGTGGAGAGAAGTTTCTGCAAAAGCTTACCAGCTCTCAGAGCCCCCTCAGATATAATTAAGCCCTTTCACTGTGGGGAAGTTCTTCAGGGCCAACCTGCATCATATTTGCTATAACCAAAAGCTGTTTCCTTGGGAGGCTAATCCCCAAAATTAGGTACAGGAGCAACTAATCTTCATGACCCCTCTGAGGCAAATGAGGTTGATCTAAACGCTTGCTTAAAACTCAGAACTCTCATACAGAAGGCTTTGGAAATAGATAATTCTGGATTAAAATAACTGGCTCTACTCGGCTGGGGTGACCTCAGATAAGTCACTTAAGCTCTTTGAACTTTAGCGTCTGGTACACAAACACTTAAATCAGTGGTTCTCAACCTGTGGGTTGCGACCGACCAATAAAAATACATCCTGCATATCAGATGTTTACATTATGATTCATAACAGTAGTAAAATTACAGTTATGAAGTAGCAACAAAAATAATTTTACGGTTGGGGGTCACTGCAACATGAGGAACTGTATTAAAGGGTCGTGGCATTAGGAAGGTTGACAACCACTGACTTAAATGATAGCACTTCATATTTTATTATAATCATGAATTATGAAAGTGCTTGGCACAGAGTAAGCACTATATACATAGATGTTAAATAAAATATTAGGGTAGAAGGATTGGGACATGGGAAAGGGAGTAAATTGAAGTGAGTTGTGTTTTATGTTTTTAAAGATTCTCTTGGGAGGCCTGCACGGTGGCTCACACCTTTAATCCCAGCACTCTGGGAGGCAAAGGTGGGCGGATGACCTGATCTCAAGAATTTGAGATCAGCCTGAACTATAGCAAGACCCCATCTCTAAAAATAGCTGGGCATTGTTGTGGGTGCCTGTAGTCCCAGCTACTTGGGAGGCTGAGGCAAGAGAATCACTTGAACCCAAGAGTTAGAGTTGCTGCGAGCTATGACGCCAGGGCACTCTACCAGGGGCAACAAAGTGAGACTCTGTCTCAAGGAAAAAAAGATTCTCTGGGAGAATCCAAAATCCAAAATCCAAAATCTGCCTTTGATACCCCTTGTGGCAAATCATCATCTCGATGGAAATGCTCTTTGCTGTGTAACATGACTTGCTCCTGCTGCAATCCTACGATTTGCCAGAATCATCAGCTGGTTCTGCCATCTCAATCCTGCCTCTATCTTGCTCTGTTGGCTTGCTCCTATCACAGCCCCCTCCCCCAATCCAGCCCCCAAGAGGAAAGGTTCACTTACAGCTCAGGTGCAGGGTCTTGTTCGCAGTGCCCACCCCAGAGGCAGGCAGAGGAGTTGGTACCTGCTGTGCGCCACCCACCCCTCTCCTCTTCCAGGGCTAGCAGGGCAACCCCAGGCAGGGGGCTGTGCTGCCGCAGCTGGCCAAAAACCCCACCTTGTAATGGGTGGGCTTCAGGGAGAAGAGGGAGGGCCACATCAAAACCAGGACGGAAGGAGTCCACTGCTGGGCTGGCCTTGGCCACCATAGCCTGTCCCAGCTGCAAGGTTCTGGGGCACGAGGCTGGGTGGAGACTGAGGACCAGATGGTTCTTGCCCCCATTCCATTGTGAAGGCACTGGGCCACATTCTCCAGCTGGGGTGTCCAGGCTGAGGAGCAGGTAGAGGCAGGCCTCAGTAGGGCTGAAGCTGTGGTAGCGGGAGCCCTCAATGGAAGCCAGGATCCTGTGATGAGTCTCAGACATTGATGATGCTGCTGCCGTGACTGGGTGCACAAATACCTTGAGGCCATCACCCCTGCACTTCGAGGTGTCAAAGCAGGTTCCCCAGTTGCAACTGCTAGGGTGAGAGGCTCGAGGAGGTCGAGGGTCATCTTCTAGGAGTTCCCCCAGTTGGGAGAAACTCTGCAGGAGCTCTGCATCCAGCCAGTGGGGCCAGCCTTGGGGAGCCCCTGGCCGAGGTCTGGGGGGCACTGCTGGGCGGAGAAGGGGGAGGCCTCCCAGGAGGACGAGGAGCAGCCAGGAGGCTGACAGTGCCAGCCAGAGGGACTTCCTTCTCCATGACTGCATGTGGCCACCCACAGCCAGGACTGTGGAAGCCAGGAATCTGGGAGGCCTCTGCCAGCAAACAGGGGGAGGAGGAGGGCCCTGAGGGCGGGGGACTGGAGCTGCTTCTAGTCCGGTGCTCTCATTGTACAGATGGGAAGACTGAGGCCCATCCGGAGCAGGCTGCCTGCCTCAGGTCAAAGAGCAAGTCGCTGGCCAGGCATGAGGAGGCTGGGTAGAACCCAGCTTTCTGGACTTCCCTTCCTGCCCAGGATTCTGCTTCCATAGACTTTGGACAACCAAGCCAGCCTTTGCCCTTAGGCCAGGCACCCTGATCCTGGGCACCACTCAGGCTGATGCAACTACTGTCCACCAGACTGCAAGGCTGTATCCCTCTGCTCTCCTGCCTGTGCCCCGTGACCTTGCCCTCATCTGAGAGGAGGGCTGTCTGCCAGGCCATGGGGGACAACTCAGGGCTCCTATGGGATGGCGTGGCCAGGGGGCAGGCTGAAAGGAAGCAGAGCTGGTCTTCTACTCCCTCTCTTGCCTGACAGTCCCTCTGGCTGCTGGCAGGCCCTCCTGGGCTGTAAGTCCTGTGGCTGGAGCTAAAATTAGACCCTGTGTCCCATGTGGGCCATCAGGGTTAGCTGAGGTCAGACCCTAAGGGCAGCTGGTATCCCTCCCCCCGCCCCCGTTAGGGGGCCAGGAGGGCTCAGAGTCCTGTCCTCTTCTACTCTGCTGCTGTCCCCAGCTCAGGCAGCTCAGCCTCTCCTTCCCCCAGTCCAGCAGCTGCCCTGCACCCTCTGATTTGGAGCTGTCACTTTGCTGAGGCCAGGGCCCCTGTCCCATGTCCCGTGAGCCCTGCTGTCGCCTCCTCCCGGTCCCTCTCCAGGCAGCATCTGGCTGGTGGCGATCTCATTCCTAGCGGCAGCTCAGCTCCTCCCCAACCAGCCCTGATTCGCTCCCAGCTAGGAGGCAGGGTATCCACTTAACCCCTTCCAAACCAGTTTTCTCAATTGCTGGAAATAACCAGGAGGCACCACATCTCACTGTTGGCCAGGAGCTGTCAGAGCCGCTGTCTCTCTAAATCCTCCAGCAACCCTCCAAGGCAGAGGTTTACCCATTAACATGAGAAAAGTGAAGTTCATAGGGGGATGGACTCTTCCTAAGGTGACCCAACTAAGAAGTGGCAGAGTGTGGATTTGAACCCTGAGCCCTTGTCAGCCCAGCTGGGTGTCTGAGTACGGGCAGTCTACGATCAGTAGATGAGAAAGTCAACAAATAAGTGAGGAATTAGGGGTGTGGGTAGGGGAGTTGGGTGAGGTGCCCCCAACTACCCCCAGGATTGGTTGTCTCCACCTTCAGCACCCCCACACCCCTACCCCAAACTCAGCCAGCTTCCAGCCTTTGCTCCAGTCCCCATGGGAAATTCTTCCTGAACTTGATTTTCCATTAATCCATGCCCCATTGAGGGACTTACCCTGTTGTTTCCTTGGGCTGTGCTCTGTGAGGGGTCAGGAACAGGTGTGTTACTCACTGGAGGACTGCTGGGGTAACGGGGGAGACACAGGATCCCCGGCTGATGAAGGAAGATGGCAGACCTGGAGAGAAACTCTGCCTATATTCCCGACTGGCTGGGTGGCATTGGGCCTCTGTCCCCTTCTCTCTGTAACAGGCATGATAATGTCAGCATGAGATGGTTGCCAGGTTAATTCCAGGCCTATCCCCTGGGGGTCCACAACAAGTGGTGGCTTCCTTTCCTCTGCTTTCCTTGTCCCATCTCCCCAGGGGCCCTCAACAGCCTAGGAGTGGGGCACAGTCCATACACTGTGTAAGAGCCGACATGCACATCACGGCTACTACGTGCCAAGCATGCTGTAAGTGCTGAGGTAGTGTCAGCTCACACCACCTTTCCCCAGCCCAGTGAGGGTAACACTATAATTATCCATATTTTACAGATGAGAAAACAAGCCCAGGGAGCTTAAATGACTTGCCTGTGTTGCCCTCAGCTTAGCCAGGATTTGGATCCAGGTCGCCCATCCCTCTAACCATTGCTCCATGCTGCTTCTTGACTGAGACAGACACACCTCTGCATTCAGAGATCACCTTCCAGGGACAATGAGACCAGCGACCAGGCAATTTTACAGGGTAAAGGGTGGGGACACGGTGGAGTTAGGGGCTTCCCAGCCCAGGAGTCAGAGAAGACTTCTGAGGACCTGCAGGTCGGATTTTAGAAACAGGAAAAGCAGCAGAGGAGGCAAGGACAGCTTTTTGACTGGTCCATCGATCATCCTACAAGTCACTCATTCATTCACATTGGACAACTATTTTATGAGCCCCTGCTATGGGCAGGCAGGTGCTAAGGGCAGTGAACAGAGCAGGTAAAGTCTCACCCTCCTGGAGCTGACCTTCCAGGAAGGGGAAATGGGTAAGAAACAAGGTGAATCAATACAGCATCTCACAGGCTGTTTGGCAGTAACCACTGTAGAGAAGGCAGGGGGGTTGGTGTGAACTGGGATTAGGGCAGGCCTCTAAAACCCCTGAGAAGGTGAGGGAGGAGATGCAGTGGACATCTAGGGGAATACCACTCCAGGCAGGGGGACTAGCCAGGACACAGGCTCGGAGGGGGAGCCTGCCTGCTGCCTGAAGGCTTAGCTCTGACACCTGCAGGCTCCAGGGAGGAGGCTGACAGTAGGATGGGAGGATAAGGGGGAGCCAGCAGGGAGCTGGGTTGGGTCAAGTGTAGTCCAAGTGAGCCAAGAAGACTTGGACTAGGGTGGTAGGGGTAGAAGGAGTGAGAAGCAGTTGGATTCTGGATATATTTTGAGCTAGGCCAGAACAACAGATTTGCTGATGGATCGGATGTGAGGTCTAGCCTAAGCCACAGGCAGGGTGCAGTTGTCACCAGAAGAGGCAGAGAGACTGGGGGGAGCAGTTTTGAGGAAAAAGATCAAGAGTTCTATTCTGAGACAGCAACTCATTTACCCTCCTCATCCCCAGCACTAATATGTATACTAAGCGTCCAAGAATGCCCGTTGAATGAGTGAGAGACTGGTTGGGTGGATGGCTAGAAGGTGGGTGGCCAGGAGGCCAAGGCCAGCTGGATAGGGGTTTGGAGGATACCTTCCCCTGCTCAGCTTCCTCACCCCTAAGTCCTGGGCACCCTGGCTGGCTATGCTCATATGTATATATCTATACACACACATGAGTCTTTTTTTTTTTTTTTTAAGGTTTATTTTTTTATTATTTATTTATTTGTAGTTTTTAGCCGGGGCTGGGTTTGAACCCACCACCTCCGGCATATGGGGCCGGCACCCTACCCCTTTGAGCCACAGGCACCCCCCCCCCCCACAAGTCTTATCAAACCTTTTATCCCCCCAGGGGAGGCTCTCAGGATAGCTGGGACCTGGGCTTGCCTGGACTGTAATTGACATGGTGGCCCTGGGGCTTGGATGCAAAAGAGAAGGCAGGGCACCCTTGCAGACAGGACTGAGCTGGGCTCATCTTAAAAATAGATCTCAGGGGTGGGGCGCAGTGGCTCAGGCCTGTAATTCTAGCACTCTGGGAGGCTGAGGTGAGAGGATCACTTAAGGCCAGGAGTTTGAGACCAACCTGAGCAAAAGCAAGACCCCATCTCTACAAAAAATAGAAAATTTAGCTGGGCATAGTGGTGTCTGCCTATATTCGCAGCTACTTAGGAGTCTGAGGCAAGAGGCAGAAGGATTCCTTCAGCCCAGGAGTTTGAGGTTGGAGTAGGCTATGATGATGCCACTGCACTCTAGCCTGCATCATTGAACAAGATCCTGTCGCGCGCAAAAAAAAAAAAAAAAAAAGGCTCAGCACCGGTTGCACAGTGGTTACAGCGCCAGCCACATATACCAAGGCTGGCGGGTTCGAACCAGGCCCAGGCCAGCTAAAAAACAACAATGGCAACTGTAATAAAAAAAAAAAAAATAGCCAGATGTTGTGGCAGGTGCCTGTAGTTGCAGCTACTTGGGAGGCTCAGGCAAGAGAATTGCTTAAGCCCAAAAGTTTGAGGTTGCTGTGAGCTGCGACGCCATGGCACTCTACCCAGGGTGACATAGTGAGACTCTGTCTCAAAAAAAAAGAAAGAGAGAAAAGAAAAATAAATAAATAAAAAAACCTCAGGGATCTGCTAAGGGTTCTGGGACCCCCATGCTTCTCTTCTTCTTTTTTTTTCTTTTTTTCTTTTTTTGAGATGGAGTCTCACTTTGTCACACTTGGTAGAGGGTCATGCATCACAGCTCACAGGAACCTCAAACTCTTGGGCTTAAGCCATTCTCCCATCTCAGCCTCCCAAGTAGCTGGGACTACAGGTGCCCACCACAATATCTGGCTATTTTTAGAGACAGGGTCTCACTCTGGCTCAGGCTGGTCTCAAACTCGTGAGCTCAGACTATCCACCCTCCTTGGCCTCCCAGAGTGCTGGGATTACAGGCCTGAGTCACCATGCCCAGCCTCCCCATGCTCTTCTGTGCTCATCACAGTCACAAGGAGTGCCCGTCCTATACCTGCAGGGCCACTGATCACTGGGACAGAAGCTGCCACTTTGGGGAGGTGGGAATGGGCCAGGGCAGAAAGGAGAGGACAGCAGTGAGGAGGAGAAGTCTTGGCCTCTGGTTCAAGGGTAGGAGGCTTCTGGGAGGAGGAGGGCAGGCCTCCATGTGGAAGTGAGGACAAGGAGGAGCTTTGGAGGCTTCCTGGGGCTGTGAGCACTGTGGCACTCATGTCCTAGCTGTAGTGGTGTGACAGCTGCCTGGCATAGGGGTGCTTCCTGCCTGAGATGCAGGAAGTGTCCTATTGGCCAAGATGCCCACTGAGAGAGGGGGGGCTAACAACACCTTGCTTCATCTGAAGTATTCCTTCTCTGCTTGGGGTTCCCTCCCTTCTTTCCTCTTCAGACTGTGTCTGAAAGTTCTGGAAGGAATGGCTCTGGCCTGCTGAGAGGAAGGGGCACTGTGCAGTGCTATGGGTAAGAGATCAAGTGCTCTTAAGAAGCTGTGTGTCCCTGTGCAAACCACTTCACCTCTCTGTGCTTCTGTTTCCTCATCAGTAAAACGAGGATGCTAAGAATAGCTCTTTTCTGACAGGCTTACTGGAAGAGGATCACATACAGGAGAAAATGAATGTATAGCATTCGGCATGGAGCAGGTACCTAATAAATGGCATCCTTCTGTCTCTCCTCAGACCCAGGGAATGAGACCACTTGCCTAAGGAGTGCCAAGCGGTCCGTCTGGGGGGAAATTAGGAGCCAGGACTTGGGTTTCCCCCTCCTACGTCCCTGTTCTTCTTGCTGCACCTCCCCCTCTGTTCAGGAAGAAGGAAGACACTTGGACTAGAAGAGAAGATCACCGTGGAAACCCATCTGCTGCTTCTTGTCTGCTCAGTCTGTGCCTCCAGCTCTGGGCTGCCAGGGTGTCTCACTGCAGAATTAGCAAGTGACGGGGACTGGAGGTTTCAGGAAGCTCCAGGGATTTCAGCTCTTGCTTGAGCACAAACCATGGTGACTCACCACCAGACTCCCCACTACCAACCAGCTTCAGTTGGAGTGAGTGTGCCCCTCCACAAGGCACCCCCCAGGATGAAAAGCAGTTCCTGTTCATTGTGGGTAACCCACACCTGGACCCCACTTGATACAGGACCAGGGAGGCCATCCAGAGGACCCAGGGTGGGGGTTGGGGCAAAGCAGGTCTGGCCTCTATTTCTTTCCCAGGCACAATGTGTGATCTTGGACAAGTCATGTCCTTTTGGGGGGCCTTCATTTCCTTATGATCAGCCTAAAGGGGTAGCAAGTCTAGACTTTCCAGAGCATGAAGGTCTGGAGTTTTTTTTTTTTTGACACAGAGTCTCACTTTGTCGCCCTTTGGTAGAGTGTCGTGGTGTCATAGCTTACAGCAACCTCAAACTCTTGGGCTCAAGTGATCCTCTTGCCTCAGCCTCCTGAGTGGCTGGGGCTACAGGCACCCGTCAGAATGCCTGACTAATTTTAGAAACAGTATCTCGCTCTGTCTCAGGCTGGTCTTAAACCTGTGAGCTCAGGCAATCCACCTGCCTCAGCCTCCCAGAGTGCTAGGATTACAGGTACAAGCCACTACATCCAGCCAACACTAATGATTTCTGACCAGTAGAGATCACCCCCCAAATGTTACAGGTCATGCAATACGGGGCATTACCTGTTTGGAATCTAACTAGCAATCTTGTTCCAGAATTCTTTGTGCTTCCTTGACTGTCACCAGTGAGTCCTCTGGACCAGCTTTTTCAACCTGATTGTTTCCTCATGAATGACTGAAGTACAACATAGATACATATTCCCTATGTATGATAATTTTTTTTTACATTTAGAGGATTAGGCTGGCTGAGGTGGCTCACATCTGTAATCCGAGCACTCTGGGTGGCCAAGGCAGGTGGATTGCCTGAGCTCACAGATTTGAAACCAGCCTGAGCCATAGCGAGACCCCATCTCTTAAAAAAAAAAAAAAAAAATAGCCGGGTGTTGTGAAGGGGAACCAGTAGTCACAGCTACTTGGGAGTCTGAGGCAAGAGAATTGTTTGAGCCCAATAGTTTGAGGTTGCTGTGAGCTATGATGGCACAGCACTTTACTGAGGGTGACAAAGTAAGACTCTGTCTCAAAAAAAAACAAACATTTTTTTAGAGGATTATAATTTTTTTTATTTTTATTTTTATTAATTAATTAATTTTGAGACAGAGCCTCAAGCTGTTACCCTGGGTAGAGTGCCATAGCATCACCACTCACAGCAACCTCAAACTCCTGGGTTTTAAGCGATTCTCATGCTTCTGCTTCCCAAGTAGCTGGGACCACAGGTGCCCACCACAATGTCCGACTATTTTTTGGTTGTAATTGTCATTGTTGTTTGGCAGGCCTGGGCTGGATTTGAACCAGCCAGCTCTGGTGTATGTGGCTGGCGCCTTAGCTGCTTGAGCTACAAGCGCTGAGCCAATTTTTTTTTTTTTTTTTTTTTTTTTAATAGAGTCTCTGTTGCCTGGGCTAGAGTACAGTGGCATCATCGGAGCTCACTGCAACTTGAAACTCCTGGGCTCCAGTGATTCTCCTGCTGCAGCCTACTGGGTAGCTGGAACTATAGGCATATACCACCAGACCCACCTAACTTTTCTAATTTTAGTAAAGACCAATCTTACTCTTGCTCAAGCTGGTCTTGAACTCTTGGCCTCAAGGGATACTCCTGCCTTGACCTTCCAGAGTGCTGGAATTACAGGCGTGAGCCACTGTGACCAGCCAGAGGATTATAATTTGATAGTTTATTGGGCCTCATTTTCCCATTCTGCAAAGTAGAGTATTTGAGGGAAGTGTCGACCATGCGCCAGGTTCTACTGAGCTCTCTAGAGCCAGGATTTCATTTAAGCCTCACAGCAAAACTGCCAGGGCAGGTGGCTCTTCTCCCAATTTTATAAATGAGGTTAGCGAGGTTCAGAGGGGTGATTGCCCCAGGACTACACAGCCAGCGAGTAACAGAACCTGGATTTGAAGCACTGTATCACAGGGGACGAATTCCCTCTTTACAGGTTTATTTTGTGACTCATTGGATGAGATAACATGTGGGAAAGTGCTTGGCAAACTGCAGGTGTGTACATGTGAATGATTACAGCCCTCCCATGTCTACCTTCTAACCAGATCCTCCTCGACGTGGCCCAGGGTCTGGGCCCCCCTCCTCTGGGAGGTGGGTCTCTGCACCTTCTAAGGTAGGTTTTTATTTTCCAGAGAGCGCCAGGGATTGAAGAGGGCAGGCATCTGTGGTCCAACCCCTCACACACAGGACACAGCCCAAGCCTCATGCTGCAGCCTGAGCTTTTGGTCCTTACCACTCCTTCGGGGCTGTTATTCCAGTGGTGGGGGTCTGGGGAACAGCAGGACTGGATGGGCTGAGGACAGTTGAGTCTTAAACCCTGTTTCTGAAGTCATTCTGTTCCTTCCTCCTAAATTAGATTCATTGAAGGCTTTAGAAGCTGTGCCCAGCCTCCCTCAAGTTACTTCCTGGACCCTCCCCCCAACAGCCCATACCCAGACACCTAGACTTCAGCCTTGGGTGCTAAGGGATTAATCAATGGCATCAGCTTGGTAAATGTTTACCAACAAGCAGGCGCTGAGAACCCAGGTAGTTAACAGTTTGCTTTCCAAAGTCAAGGAAGGAAGATTTATTTCTCCTCTCCTCCCTTCCCAGAGTGGACACAACTTCCCATTGGCTCTTTGTGGAGATGCCCAGCAGAGAGAGGGTGGGAGCTGGGGCAGAGATGGGGGTGGAGGGAATCAGGCGTAATGGGGGGCTCCAAGAGGAGCCTTGGCCCCACCTGGGAACCTGCTCCCAGGTTGACACTCCTTCAATATGATAATTACTACTATAATTGGTGGAGCCCCTGCAAGGGCTGAGACCCTTCCGCACTTGGACTTATTCAATTTTCACAACCATCAGAAAAGCTAAGTAGACCCTCTTATCGCTGCTTCCAGATTAGGGGAGGGAGATGCAGAGAGGTGAAATCACCTGTCTGGGGTCACCCAGCTGGGGGTAGAGGGTGGGCAGAGCCAGGACCCAGACCATGATCTGTCTGACATCAGATCTGCTGGTCCTTCCATTTTCCCTTATGGAAGAAAACACAATTGATTTGTTCAGTACCTCCCATGTGCCTGGCATTATGTTGGCTACTATATGTCTTTAATTCTGGAGGTATCATTTTCTAGGATCCCTTTAATAAGCCATCAACATCAGAAGAGTGAGACAGAACCATCCAGAACTGAGGGAGGAAGCACAGATGCCAATCCCAGAAATAAAAACAAGATGGGCCTCAAGCTGCCCCTATGATCCAGACAGAGTCCTTGTTGGATGTTCATCAGGTTCTGTCAGTCCCACCTCCATGTAAACCCTGAAGCCAGCCTGGTTCCCACCTCCCTTACCCTCCCTGGGGCTAAGCAGGGATTAATACAATATTATTGGTAAAGTTTACACCTCCACCCCACCCCACCTCCCTCCCATTTCTCTAAAGCTGCTGTGGGCCAGCCTGTGTGTGTCCTGCAGGCTGCAAGCCTTTGCTAGCATTTGATAGGCTTGATAATAACAAGGCTGGGAGCCAGAAAGAGAATATTAAAAGAAGAAATTCAGGTCTGCCTTGGCCTCTGGGCATCCCTGAACTGGCCCAGCCTCTGAGAATCCTTTTTGATGAGAGATTCTGGGAAGCAAGATGTTGCTGGGGCCAAGTAAACCCTCAAAGGCCTGGGAGGAATCAGAAAGTAGAAAGGTTAATGCCCTTACCAGCGTCCCTGTTCCAGGTAGGGGTGGGCAGGATGCCCTTCAGGCTGGTCTCCTTCCTCTTAGCTCTAGCAACTGCCTTGAGGGATGCCCCCCCGCTCTAGAGTTAGACTTGACAGATGGGAAACATGGGAGCAGCCTCAGGGACCCCAGTTCCTGTCCTTTCTCTCCAGCCAGACATCAAGGGGTGGGAGCAGAACAGGGAGATAAGTATTGCAGTCCTAGTCCTATTCAGATCTAGGGTAAGTCATCTGGTCTTTGTTACTTCGGTTTCCCCACTTGCAAATTGGGGTGACACTGACCTTTCAGAGTCATTGTGCCTACTGAACGAGGTCTGGTGTCCAAGCTCTTGGCTCAAACATCTTCCCTCCCGGGGTTGAAACACTGGCATTTGGAGTTCACCAGGTGGAGCCCAGAGTAAGGAGGCCAGGCTGCCCACCCCCACCTGGAAGGGGGAAGCTGGTAAGGGCATTAACCCTTGTACTTTCTGGTTCCTTCCAGGCCTTTGAGGGTGAAGTGGACACTGGATGGACCACATAAATTTAACACGTCTTGGCAGAGAAGATAGCACTCACAAAGGCATACAGGGGTGACAGGACATAGCAGCGCTGGAAAATGTTATGTTTAGAATGATTTGCAGTGCCTGGAGCAAGGGGTAGCCAAGAACGAGAAGATAGGAGATAAGACACACACACACAAAAAATCAGCTGGGGTCAGGCTGTGAAGGGCCTTGAGCCAGGCTAATGGCGGAGGCTCCTGGTCACGTGGTGCAGCAGTTGGCTTGTGGCATGCGATCCATGTGGGCCTGGGCTCACATTCTAGTTCTGCCAGTGATTGCGTGGCCTTGGACAAGTCATTTAAGTTACCTGAGCTTGAGTTCCCCCAACAGCAGACCCTGAGAGGTGGGTGCTATATTTGGGAGGTGATTTCAAGAAGCAGATATAGGGTCTGGAGGAAGTAAAACAAGGAGGAAAGAAAAGGCAATGAAGGGTACATGAAGGTGTGGGTTGCCGCCAGGAGCAACTAGGATCAGTTTCTCTGAGAGAGAGGCTGGGTGTCTAGGTACCAACTCCCTGATAACGTACTCTCCCCTCTTTCCTGGTTCATAGATACCAAAGAAAGCCCTCAGGCAAGGAAGCTGAGAGAATCAAGACCTTGAGTGGAGGGGCTCTGGGTATGCTGAAGCCACAACCCTGGCAAGGGGACACAGAGAAGGGACGAGGGAGTGAGTCAGTATCAACAGTGTCTGCTGCCACCTCTTTGAATCTCTATTTTCTTGTCTGAAAAATGGAAAGAATATGAATAGTTCACGGAAGGATTAAAAGAGGTAGAGTATGGGAGAGTACCTAGCCACCGGGCTGACACACAGCAGATCAATGAACAGTGGGTGTGGCTGGGGTCAGCTCAGATGCCAAATCCTCAGAAGCTTTCTCCTTTCATTCTCCATTAAAGCATCCTATTTCCTAAAGAGCATTTAACACAGTGATTATCTTGGTTGTGTTTGTTTTTTTGTCCGCCTCTTCTTGCTAGAATGAAAGTACCATGTGGGCAGAGGGTTTATCTCTCTTTTTCTTTTTTTTTCAGAGTCTCATTCTGTCGCCTTGGGTAGAGTGCTATGGTGTCACAGCTCACAGTAACCTCAAACTCTTGGGTTCAAGTGATCCTCTTGCCTCAGCCTCCTGAGTAGCTGGGACTACAGGCACCTGCCACAACACCTGGCAATTTTTTTTTCCCTTTTTTTTTTTAGTAGAGATGGGCTCTTACTCTTGCTCAGTCTGGTCTCAAACTCCTGAGATCAAGCAATCCACTGACCTTTGCCTCCCAGAGTGTTAGGATTACAGGCGTGCGCCACCATGCCCAGCCTGGTTTATCTCTTATTTATTGTTTTATATCCAGCATTGAGCATAGGGCCTTGGATGTACTAGGTTCTTAATAAATATTTCTGAATGGAAGAATTATTATAGTAACAATAATAGACAGATATATTTCCTGCTTTTGACCTTGTTACATACACTTTGTTTGTTATTTATTATTATTATATATTATTTATTATATATAATTATATAATTCTATATATAATATATATGATTACATATATAATTATTAATATATATATATTAATAAACATTTTATTATTAAAAAAATGTTTTTTGGGCTCGGTACCTATAGCTCAGTGGCTAAGGCACCAGTCACACACATCTGAGCTGGCATGTTCGAATCCAGCCTGGGCCCGCCAAACAACAACGATGGCTGCAACCAAAAAAAAAAAAAAAATAGCCAGGTGTTGTGGCGGTTGCCTGTAGTCCCAGCTACTGGGGAGGCGGAGGCAGGAGAACGGCTTGAGCCCAGGAGTTGGAGGTTGCTGTGAGCTGTGATTCCACAGTACTCTACCCAGGGCAACAGCTTGAGGCTCCGTCTCAAAAATAAATAAATAAATAATAATAATAATAAATAAATAAATTTAGTAACCTGTCTCTAGAGATCAGACCCTTAACTCTCTTAAGAATAGTACTTTGCAATGGTGTATATTTGTGGGGGGGTTTCTTTTTTTTGTTTTGTTTTTGAGACAGAGTCTCAAGCTATTGCCCTGGGTAGAGTGCCTTGGTGTCATAGCTCACAGCAACCTCCAATCTTGGGCTTAAGTGATTCTCTTGCCTCAGCCCGAAATTAGGCCGAGTAACTGGGACTACAGGTGCCCGCCATAACGCCCGGCTATTTTTTGGTTTTAGTTCTCATTGTTGTTTGGCGGGTCCAGGCTGGATTCGAACCTGTCAGCTCCAGTGTATGTGGCTGGCACCCTAGCTACTTGAGCTACAGGCGCCAAGCCATATATTTGTTTTTCTTATTCACTTTCCCCACTAACATGAGGTCCCTGAGAACACAAAGACATGTCATTTGTTTATACTCAGTCTGCAGCTAGAAGAGACATCACCATATGTTGTTTTAAAGGCTGCTCTTGACCTCTGAGGGCCTGCCTGACACTTAACAGCTGGACCTTAGCCTTCTCCTGTTGAACATAAAAAATTTCAAAGAATATCAACCACAGAAAAGGCCACTCTATGACCATGAAGGATCAAAACACATATACGACCACTATAATAATGTCTGAACACAGACCCCCCAAAAGGACCTTGTCCAAGCCAAGAAAAAGACCAACCACCCCCCATCCTTGCTAATATGAGAGGCTGTTGTTTCTTACCTATGACCGCTGTAGTCTTAGTCTAGTTCTAGATAAACTTTATTAACACACCCAGTCACAGAATTATCTCTGATCTTGACAGCATCCAATCCAAAGCCAAGCCCTGCTTCTTTCATTATCTAACAAAGTCCAATTTCTGTAAGTAGCTCTTTCTTTCTTACAACCTCTTACTGAGATTCCCCCCCCCCCCCCACATTTCCCTATTACATGCATTCTCCTTTACTGCAATGAATAACACAACTTTAACTGCAGGTGTGTTTCTGGCAGTCTTTGACTGGAATGGCATTGATGCAAGTATTAATATTGTCTATTGATGGATCATCAGGCATAAACTATCACTGTTAATAGTATGTTTGCTGTTGCTCTCTAAAACTAGCTAACAATGAGAGCAGGAAAAATAGTGGTTCCTTATGGAGGATAGAGGATGGTTGGTTACATACTGAGAAGGCAACCTTTTGGGGTAATAGAAATGTTCTAGGCTGGGTGCAGTGGCTCACGCCTGTAATCCTAACACTCTGGAAAGCTGAGGCTTGAGCTCACGAATTGGAGACTAGCCCAAGCAAAAGCAAGACCCCATCTCTACTAAAAATAGAAAAACTGGCTCGGGGCCTGTAGCTCAAGCGGCTAAGGCAGCAGCCACATACACCAGAGCTGGCAGGTTCGAATCAAGCCCGGGTCCATCAAACAATAACAACTACAACCAAAAAATAGCTGGGTATTGTGGCAAGCACCTGTAGTCCCAGCTACTTGGGAGGCTGAGGCAAGAGAATCGCTTAAACCCAAGAGTTGAAGGTTGCTGTGAGCTGTGATGCCATGGCACTCTACCCAGGGTGACAGCTTGAGGCTCTGTCTCAAAAAAAAAAAAAGAAAAAAAAGAAAAACTGATGGCGGGGCCCATAGCTCAATGGGTAGGGTGCCAGCCACATATACTCAGGCTGGCAGGTTCGAATCTGGCCCGGGCCAGCTAAACAACAATGACAACTGCAACAAAAAAATAGCTGGGCATTATGGCAGATGCCTGTAGTTCCAGCTACTTGGGAGGCTGAGACAAGAGAATCGCTTAAGCCCCAAGAGCTGGAGGTTGCTATGAGCTGTGATGCCATGGCACTCTACCGAGGGCAACATAGTGATGCTCTGTCTCAAAAAAAAAAAAGGAAAAACTGAGGCAAGAGGAACGCTTAAGCTGGAGTTGGAGGTTGCTGTGAGCTATGATACCATGCACTCAATAGCAGCTTGAGACTGGAAGAAATACTCTCTAGCTGTTCCTCTTGTGACCAGGAACTCTGATTTGGCATGAGTATTCTAGCACAGCACCAATTAATTAGCCAAAGGGAGCTACTCTCTGATCTGCACTAAGCCTTTTATGTTCTGTGGTCACTGCCACCAACCACAGCTTTAATTAGATCTGGGGCTTAATTACCACATTGCAGTGCTGCCATCGCCGTCTCCTGATGACTTTATCTTGACTCCTGGAAGGACGAGGTGGTGACAGTGTGTCAGGTGGAGAGGTGATTCTAAGGAAGCAGGGTCTCTGGACACGGGTGATTTGAGGAGATATGAGATGGGTGGGTGAAGAGAGCAGCTGTAGGACTCAGCATCTCCTCTCCAGGATCTCAGGAGTTGTTGGAGAATTGAGACCTACAACCTAGTAAATGCCACATGGCGGTGGGGGTAAAGCCTCCAAATGAAAGGCATGTACAAACTCCTTTAAGACCAGAGGCATCAGGGAAGCTGCATGTATTAAAAATAGGATTAGACAGCCCACCAGGCATGGCAGAGGACTCAGCAGTTCCCTAGCGAAGGAAACAATGAGACCCAATGTGTTCTGAGAATGGTGAGGTGGTACAGGGAGCTGGGCACAGGGGGGAGGATAGAAGAAGGGAATTCCAACACTCCTGCTGGGGGAAGGGGCTGGTTGGGGAGGACCTTGAATGTCAGTCTAAGAAGTTAAGACCTCCTTCAGTAGTCAGTAGAGAGCCATTGAAAGTTTTGAGCTGCCTGAATGATCCAAGTTTCAAAACATTCTGTAAACGGCTCCCAGAACAAAAATGCCTTTTTGCAGTTCTCGTATATTTCAAGTTCTCAGGCCAGTAAGATTTGCTAACCAGAACTTAGTAATTTTCTGTTTCATGGATCCCCTCCCTTTTGAGCTGTTTTTCAGGAACAGTGGGCCCTCCTTGCAGTTAATGAGATAATCACAGGGCTTTACACTACCTGATTGTCCAGAGAGTAAAGATGAGTGGAATTCCACAACCAGTCTTGCCCAAGGACTGGCTGAGCAACCTACTCCCCATAACCTGTATGTGCACAAGAGGGAAGGGTGACCAGTATTAACTCCTAGCTTATTATATACTACTAAAATCTCCGCCCTGGGAGGGGCTTATCCACCATTTTTTGCTCATGCAATGTATATGCCAGTATGATTTCTCACTGTGCTTGCGTGTCTTGCACTCCACCTCACACATATAAGCAGGCATTGTTCATTTCACCTCTAAAGAAACCCCTGACATTCCCAGAGGCAGGTGGATTTGAGGTAGTCCTCTCACCTCCTGGTTGACTTCCTGCACATTAAATCTTTCTTCCTTGACAATCCTTATTGTCTCAGTAATTGGCTTTCTATGCAGCAAGCAACAGAGAAACCCTCCTTTGTGGGTTCATTAATTCTTACTCTCAATACTCCTAAATTGTTCTTTCAGGTCTCAATTTTAACATTCTTCCTCTAAGAAACCTTGCTGACGTTGTCCCCTTACCCCCAAGCCTGGACAGATGTCCTTTTGCAAGGCTCCAATGCTTGCTGTGTCTCCCATGCACGATCATGTATCAGTGTGTTGCAATTATTCAGTCGTCTGAATTCTCTGCTAAACTGTGAATCCTGTTGAGGTTAGGGCGGGTACCTTGCTCATCACTGTCGCTAAGAACCAGCATAAGCAGCATGGTGGGGGTAGTGCGAGTAGCAGGGGATGCGGGTCAGCTGACCTCTCGGGTTCCTCCCAGTTCTCCGCTGAGTCTTTTGAAAAGGACAATGGAAAATTACAGGTGTCAACAAGTGTGAGCTGGTAGGAAATGGGCCCTTAATATGAACGGTCAGTGTCAATAGTTTCACAGGAAACTAAGCGTGGGGGAAAACAAAACAAGATTCAACCTCTTCTCCATCTCCCTCAGAATAAAATGAAACCATTGCTATTTCTAGGCACGCCCGAGAACTATTTGTATCCTCCGCGGAGGATTACAAACGAGACTAAACAGTAACCCTCCGCGCCAGACCCGCAATTGTGGCGGTTCCGCTTCAGGCCACCAGGGGGAGGAATGGCACCGTATTCCTGCGCCTTGGGCCGTTTCGCTCCCCTACGTTATTGGGGCGCACAGAACTCCGGGAATTGTAGTCCTAGGGCTGTACTGTAGTCTCGCACTCTGCCCCTGGGAGTCGTGGTTTTGGACAGAAACTCGAGAAATGCTTAAAAATACTCACGTTGAGCCCTGGAAACTACAACTACCAAGGGGCTACGGGTTCCTGGGCAGTTTTCTTTTTTCCGTCTAGTTAAACGTCGGGGGTTGATTCTGAGAGAGCAACTTGACCGGGTAAGTTTGATCGGAGAACGCTCCTATCCTCAACTGAGCTGTCTGCAGACTTTTTCTCTCTCTCTCTCATCTTTTTTTGTAGAGACAGAGTCTCACTTTATCGCCCTTGGTAGAGTGTCGTGGCATCACAGCTCACAGCAACCTCCAGCTCCTGGGCCTAGGCGATTCTGTTGCCTCAGCCTCCCCAGCAGCTGGGGCCACAACGCCCGTCTATTTTTTGTTCACATTTCGGCTCACTTTGGGGCCTCTTCGTCTCTCAATCGCAGAACCTGCACATTAATCTCCGTCCTTTTCTGTTTCCTAGGGAGACACCTCCCATATCCACTCACGCCTTTAACCCTGCCGCTATCGCCTTGCGCGTTCGCTCTCCGAACCCCCCCGCCCCGCCGGTGAGTTCTTATCTCAGGACTCAGACCGCGCAACTCCATCCCAAGGCCGCAGCCCCACGTGGACTCCTGAGCCTTACCCTGATCTCTCCGCCCCACCCTGACCCTGCAGCCTCACCTCCCTGAAACCTCGGCTTCCTTATGGTGTTCCTCCGCACCTTGTGCGCTTACTCTCATTTTCTTGTTTTACACGCCGGTGAAGGAAGGCTCCCCATCCCTCTTCCCGATCCACAGAAGAGCCGTGGACTTGAAGTCGGCAGACCAGCTCTGCCTCTCACTGTCCGTGACCTTGGCAAATCATGCAACTCTGGGACTCACTCTTGTCTCTACAATGGAGATGACACTTGCTCTGTCATTCTTAGGGTGAGGTTGTGTGCAGCACTAAATGAGCTAGTATGTATGAAGGTGCTTTGTAAACTGTAAAGCCCCTACAAGCGACAGAGTTTATTTTTATTACAATTATTAATACTCTGGAACGTTTATCTGGGCTCTTTTTTAGTTCTGCTACTTTGTTGCTCAAACCTATCCCTTGAGTGCTTGGTGTCTTCGTTCTCTTAAGAGCTTGGTGATATTTCCTCACTTCCTCCCGAGAACAAAGGTCAGACCAGTGAGCTCTTCGTGTCCAGAGAGCTTTGTCTGAAAGCACCAAGTAGTGCTTATCTTGGACTCTGTCCTGAAATATCCTGCGAAGAGAGGCCCATACAGCTGGCAGAGGGGCAGTCCTCTGCTCACTAGAAACAGAACTCCAGCAGGAGAGGACAGCTGCAGCGTAAGTCCCATCCATTCCCTCTGGACTCTTCTGGGCTTGTTGTGTAGACTCTGGCCTTAGTAGGGGTGTCTCAGGCCTGACAAGGCTGAAAGGAAAGAATCCCTTTTGTCAAAGGGCTTAATACGGGAAAAATGAAAGAGCTTGGCTAGGTATGATGAAAGACAGACTTAGCATTGTTAAATAGTTGCAAACATTTTATGAGCACTTAACATGTACCAGGCCCCAGGCAATATCAATTTTATTTAAATTTCAATTATGAAATGTCTCCATTTTTACATATAAGGAACTTAGATTCAGAGAGGTCATGTAGTTAGTTAAAATAATAGTTATAGCTACCTTCTGTGCTTCCAGTGCTTTGCATACATTATCTAATCTGCATCAGCAACCTCATGAGTGGTATTTCTATCATGTGGACAAATTATCAGAGGTTTAGAGTTAAGGAACTTGCCCAAGTTACACAGCTAACACGTGGCAGAGTCACTAAAGTCTTTCTTTTCTCACTATAACATACCTATTTTTTAGGTCAGAAGTACAGAGATTAAATACAAATTTAGATGGTTTAAATTAAAGCCAAGTGAAGGAGCATTTATTGAGTCTCTACTAGGGAAAGGTAAGTGGATAGATGGTTTCGCCTACAAAGAAGGATAAATTAAAACATAATCTTTACCACTGTAGTATATCTGAAGAGGTAAGGCATAAATGTGCAGGAAAGTAAACAGTATTCATTGGATAAATTAATTATTGAGACCAGCTTTATACAGGGTACTGCATTAAGTCTAGTAACTGGGAATTATACTAAGTGAAATCATAATCATGACAATGGTGTACCAGAACACAGTATACACTCAGTTAAGTGTTTTGTTACATGCACACATTGAATAAAAGTCCTTGGTACCGTCTGGATCAGAAGTTCTCAACCTTGCCAATCAGAAACACCTTAGAAGCTTTAAAAAACGAACTGACCTCTGGGACTGAGGGCTCTAGAATATAAAGTTTCAAAACATTTCCCAGGGCAGAGGGAGGGTGATTGGTGGGATTACAGCTATGGTGTATCTTATAAGGGTACATGCGAAGCTTAGTACATGTAGAATATAAATGTCTTAACACAATAACTAAGAAAATTCCAGGAAGGCTATGTTAACCAGTGTGATGAAAATATGTCGAATGGTCTATAAAACCAGTGTGTGGAGCCCATGATTGCATTACTGTACACAGCTATGATTTAATAATAAAAAAATGAAAAAAATATATACAGTTAGTATTAAAAACTGTTGCCCTAGTTATATGACTTGGGTAAATCATTTTAATTCTTATTCCTTCTGTGTCTCAGTGTCCTCAACTATAAAACCAAACAGGTCATTTCCAGATCTAGAAATCTACTCTAACACATAATAGTTGCCCAAGAGACGTCTATTTTCATGACAGTTGTTATTGTTACTAATACTATTATGTAATCCCCCTAATTCTTAGAAGCTTACATAGTATATTTACTGAGGGAAAAGTATCAGTAAACTCAAATGGAAAGCAGACTAGGTTTCCTACCATCCAATGCTATAATTTAGCTTCCCCAAATTAGGTTATGGTAATTGATGCAACAGCTTTCCCAGTTGATGACCTGCCTTTACACACTGTGTTATAAAGTAATGAGGCTGAGCTTCACGGTTCGTAGAATCAAACTTACTGATTTACAGTCGCACCTCAGTACTGTGTGTGGGTAGGCACAAGAGTGTGAACAGTAATTGTTAGTGAACCCAGTTGGAGGATGACAGAGAGGAGAACAGAGGCCAACATTCCAAATGTTTCTCATTAATTATCTTCAAAACAATCTCCCAGCCTAAAAGCCCCAATTAGGGAGCAACACATGGCTTAGAAAGCCGTGGTGGTAAATTTCCTGAAGTACTGGTTTCCTTTCGGGAATTAGTGTAATGCAATGGAAAAAAAGGTAGACTCTGGAGCCAACCAGACTGGGTTCAACTTCTGACTTTACCTCTTAACAGCTTTATGACACTGGGCAAATTACTTCACTTTGTGCCTCAGTTTCCTCGTCTGAAATACAGAGATAATGGTAATAATGGCACCTAAAAACTACTGGGGATTAAACCAGTAAATGCATGCACACAGCAGTTAGAACAGTTTGCCTGCAACATGCAAACATTCACGTTTTGGGTGTACCTATTTGCATCCATAGGAATAAATATTAAAGAAAGTTGAGGCAAATGTAAGGCTTGTTATCTGGGGTGTGGATTGGCCTTGACTGAAACCCCTACATGGTACTGTCTAATCCTTCTGCATGGAAAGCCAGCCTTGCCTGGGGCATAAGCTCAGCCATGGATGGCCAGGTTGGCAAGGCCTGGACTGAGGCTCCTGCAGACGAGCTCTCGGCCCTGACAGCTGATGGCTGTCTTTCCCTCCACCTTTGTTTTTGGTCTCTTCCTCACTCCTGTCTGCCATCTTCTCTCCCATTCTTCCCTCTTTCCTCCAAGCCAGACCTTTGCTCCATCAGCTTCACATCTGGGCATTACTTGGTCTAGAGATCACCTTGAAGGGTTGTTTCCTGGTCCTTCATTTCAGCCTCCCCCATCCAAGGTGGGCCTTTGTGCCTAGTTGCTCTTCTCCCTCCCGGGAGGTGGCAGGGACGTGCCTGTAGATGGGCGTCCTGCTTAGGAAGGGGTGAGTGGTTGTTTGGGTTTGCTATTCCTTGGCAAAGCCTTTTCTCACACACATGTTGCTCAGGGCAGTTTTCAGAATGCAGACATGCCAAGCTGGGTTTACCTCTTATTAGCTGGGACTAGGAATCAAGACCACTTAGGTTTTAATTAAAAGAACATGATGCTTGGGGTAAACTGTGCAGCAGTAAGAAACAGGAACAAAGTAAAAAGATTAAAGCCATGCTTCATTCTCACTGGAAAGTTCAATGTTTTGCATTTATTGAGTTGTTACTGAGTCCTTCACTTTATCTCTAAAGAGGAGAACAAAACCAATCCATGTGGGCAAACTGACTACATCGTCTCCTATGACAAATTCTTCTTAGCAACTGGTTTCCATAAAGTGTGATGTTGTGTAAAGGGAAGGGACTCTCATTTTTTATTGTAATAATTATTTTGACCTCTAAAAACGCAAGCTTCTGCTCTCTCATTTAGCCCTACTTTGGTATATATCTTTCCAAACACAGAACTTCCTGGAGAAATCTGAAGCTGATGAGAAACTGGGGTGGGTGGTGGTGGTGGTGCTGCATTACTTTCTTGGGGCTGCTGTAACAAAGCACCAATGATTAGGCAACTTAGAACAACAAAAATGTACCATCTTACAGTTCTGTAGTCCAAAAGCGCAAGATCAAGGTGTTGGCGTGGGCATGCTGTCTCTGAAGGCTCTAGCAAGAGATCTGCTCCAAGGCTCTTTCCTAACCCTGGTTAGTTCCTTGCTTATGGCAGCAGAATGCTAATCTTCACAGGGTGTGCTACTGTATGCATTTCTACATCCAAGTGTCCCTTTTTTAAATGACACCAGTAATATTAGACCATGGGTCCACCCTCCTCCAGCGCAACCGCATCTTAACTAACTACATCTGCAACAATCCTATTTCCCAGTAAGGTCATATTCTAAGATACTGGAAGTTAAGACTTCAACATGGGAATTTGGGGATGACACAATTCAATCCGTAACAGACACAGCTATACCCTACGGGCTCCAGTTCCACAAAAATGGAGATCTGCTTTGCACAATCTATTCCACAACTCAACACTTACGTGCCCAGCAGCTACTTATCTGATAGAATCACCCTGATGCTAGTTCTCTGTGTATAGGAAATGAGGCCAGGGACTGAATCACGCAGGGCATGGAAGGCCACGTGAGCATTTTGTACTTTATCTCAAGAATAATGGAATAATGGGGTGTAGATATCAATTTACAAACCAGAGAAGGGTGATTAGATTCCAGAAAGATCCATCTAACTTTAGTGTTGAGAAATAGAATGGAGTTGGGACAAGGCTGTTGCAGGTATTCAAGCAAGAGATAGGCCTGAACATCAATAGTGGCAATGGGAATGCAGGAAAAAGGCTTGGGGAAATATCTGTGATTTATGTACTGGGGTCGCTAGAGAGGAAGAACCTAGAGTTAGCATTATTTTATCAGAGAACTGCCATTTGGGGATTGTTGGCAAAGAGAATTGTCATTTGGGTTTTGGGACATGGGCACTGTAATTAATTTTGCCACGGATTTCATTATTTTCAAGGAAGCCACCAGGATAAACTCTCTAGTTGCAACAAAGTAAAGCAACTTGGTCTTGGAATAAATGGTGAAGACATCAAAAACCTGTGTGTGGAAGGTGCAGAGTGAGATGTTAACTGGGGAAGAGTTAGAAGTTTTCTGAAGTTAGTACTTGGACTGAATTATTGCAACAAAGTATCTCACAGCTTAGAATGCCACAGATGTGTCATTGCACAACCCTGCAGGTCAGAAGCCGAGGTGGTTCTCTCAGGGTTACAGTCAAGATGTTGACAGTGCTGCCTGTGCCTTTCTGGAGACTGTAAGGCTCTCCTGCCCTCCCAAGGCTTCCCACATTCTTTGGCTCTGCCCCAGACACACACACCTTCAGGGCCAGCAGCAGGACATCTCACTGGCCCTTCTTCTTCTTCCACTTTTAAGGACCCTTGTGATCACATTGGGCCATCCAGATAGTCCAGGGTATACCCCCATCTCAAGGTCATCTGATTAGCAAGATTAATTCCATGGGAAACTTTGTTTGTTTGTTTTATTGTTGGGGATTCATTGAAGGTACAATAAACCAGGTTACACTGATTGCATCTGTTAGGTAAAGTCCCTCTTGCAATCGTGTCTTGCCCCCAAAAGGTGTGGCACACACCAAGACCCCACCCCCCTCCTTCCTTCCCTCTCTCTGCTCTTCCTCTATGGGAAACTTTAATTCCCACCTGCCATGTAGCCTAATGTGTTCACAGGTTCTGAGGATTAGGATGTGCTTATCTTTGGAGGTGTTTATACCCTAAATAATGTTGAAATCATTATTATGCGGGAAATGTCGAGTTGAGTAGTGCCTTTGCCTTACTAGTGAATTGAAAAGGAGTTTCTCCTGGAAGAGATGGCAGTTCCCAAGGCCAGTTATGCTGGGCAGCACACATAGGCCTGAGGCCAGAGGAAGGGAACAAGGGGTGGAGGGTTGGGGCTCCAGATCCAGTGCTGGTATGATCTATTTGAAAGATTCTTGTTGAGGTGGGCAGTTTGAGAGGAGCTAGACAGGGCCCTGAGTTGAGGTTTTAGAGGCTCCAAGAGGAACACAGGAGCCACTTCAGTTATCCCCCTAGGCACTCGGGAAGCACCTCAGGAAGCACTCTGGGCAGGGAGTTAAGTTTCCAGGAATCAGTGATGGGTTGGAGCTGGGGGGGGGGGGGGGTCATGTCCCCACTTGCAGTGAATCTGTCTGTGGGAAAGGCACTTCCTGGAGAAATGAGCTAGGAGACAGCCTGAGGTGAACGGGGAGGCTGGGAGTGTGGCGGTGGAACCACAGTGGCAGGTGAGAGTGACGAGTGTCCCTGGGCTGCATCTCTCAGGATGCCCAGACACGGTAGGGGGAGTCCTGGGTGGCAGGCCAGATGTGCTGATCCCAAGTCAGTGGGATCTGAATGTTCACAAAAATAAGCATTTGTTTTAGGCACTGACGCAGTTATCCAGGTGTGGGAAGTGGAGGGTGAGGCAGGCTGAGTTTCGGGCATAGAGCTGCAGAAGGGAATGGATCCTTCGTCCCTAGCAGATGTATTTCTGGGAGGCCTGGGACTTCCTGAGGTGAGCAGGGCCCTGGGAAAGCACTGGCCCAAGGGCATTCTGTTCACACTCAACAGCTGGGGTCTTGGGGAATAGGACCACCCCCCTCTCCCAGGCCCTACTGTGGAGGGGCTCGGCTGTAGGAAGGGGGCACTCTACTTCTTTTCTGGGTCCATTTTCAAAAGGGAGCAGTGTTTTTCCCTGTGTGATTTACGGGAAGACATTAAGAGTATCTTCTTAATAAAGAACTGCTGTCCCCAGGGCCCCTCACCCTCCCTCTGTACCTCCTGGCCTTTCTATCCCACTTGTCATCCTTATTTTTATTTAGAGGAAAGGTATGGACAAGACTATTCACTTCATAAGATATTTTCTGCCTAATCTATTTTTTTAAGTTGTTAAGTCTTAGTCTCAGGCCTCTGCCTCATGGTTGTGCACAGAGTGGCGTGTTTCCGTATCAGGGGGTTGATCTAAAATGCACATCAAGAGCAGACCCAGCTGGTCCTCTCATTGTAACAGAAAAGACACCGGTCATGTGCTCAGTGACAAGCAGCTTCTTAAACTTCTACAATTCCAGCTGCTTCTGAGTAGCAAGAACTAAGACCAGCTGCATGATACAGGTTCCAAAGCGCATTTAGTTTTAGCTGCGTGTCCTTTTCCTTAGAAACGATCTAGGTTTGCCTTTCTCTCTCCCACATTCATTCAGCTATGTGCTTGAGTCTTTACCCGTGAGGAACTGTCTAGAGACAAGAGCTGCCTCTCAGGGAACGGAGGGACACTGGGAGACAGTTCCTGCATACACCCAGCCTCAGCAAGACTCCCTGGAAATTCTGTCTGCGTTTAGAGCAGGTAGAAGACGATTTTTTGAAATCAGCCTTCGAAGCATTGGTCCAGCAGAGAGAAGCGGCTAAGGCACTTCAGATGGAGTAGGGAGAGATAATAAAGGACGCGGCAAATATTCATGGAATGTGGGATGTGTGTGTGCAATAGTTGTATGTGCAAATAGTGTGACGTTCAAAGGTTCAAAAGATATATGATAGTCTGTCTCCTTGTTTCTCTGTCACCCAGTTCTCCTGCTTAGAGGCAGAGTTTATATCTAAAAATATTTTCCAAATACAGGGAACCACCCTCGCCCACGGTTGAACCATCTCTGAGAATGAAAGTGTCAAACAGGCATGTTTTTTCAGTGTTTTCTGTGCAGTGCGTTATGTGGCCACATTCCACAGCACATCCTCACCAAAAAATACTCCTCGCACCATTTGGAGGGCCAAGTTCCTGCCCCAAGATGCTGAGCATTTGAGTGACCTATACAATGTTAGCCACTCCTGGCCCCACAGGACACCACAGAAGTCTCTGGAGGTCTTTGGGCTTCTACCGGGCACGGGCTGTGGGTTTGAGCCAATGGTATAGAGAGCTAAGTTACCAGAGACCCGCCTGACGTGTGGGCTATACCTCAGACAAAAGAGGCACTGGCCACTTAGGGAGCAGGCCAGCCTACAGCAGAGGCAAGGCTGTCCCTGCCTGCAAGCTGCTATGTAAAGGGGGTGCTCAGGGGACCCAAAGGAGCAGCCATCATGGTGGGCACCAACAGGAATAGTGTTCACTGACTGTGGGCAAGAACAGAGACGTTCAGACTCACGCTGACTCTTCCCAGATGGGCTTCCTGACCAGAAGAGAACTCCCGCATGGAAAGGTTATGTGAGAAAGATTCTGATTTTTCTTCCCCTGCTGTGAAATCAATTAAAAACAGGATGGGTATAAAATGGTTTTATAACCTGCTCCACCTCCTGGCCTTCTTCCTTCTTGGGGATGGGCCAGTCCAGAGTGGGGAGAGACAGTCTCATGGTCTGAAAATTCTGCGGTAGTTTAACTAATAGTGACCTATTGCTTCAGCTCTCCCCAGGGGACTTGAGGCTGGAGAAGAAAATATCTCCTTGGAAAATGAACAGATGAGGGAGGGCCCTGTAGAAGAGGTGGGGATGGGGAGGGGCTGACCCTTCCAGGTGCTGGGCCAGTCCTCAGCACATACAGAAAGTCTAACCTGGGGAAACAGGGCCCACAGAGCAATTCAAATGGCCTGTTATGCTTGCAAATACTTCCTTTGTATGGCCTAACATCAATGATTATTATTCCTGCTTTGATCTGCAAAAATGATAGTAGGAAATTTAATTGAGTGCTACTTTGTACCAGTCACATAATTAGGCACCTTTCTTAAATTAACTCTAATTTTTATAATACCCTTGAAGATTAAGTAGTATTTTCTCCTACTTGAAAATAAGGAAAATAAATTTCATTGAAACCTCAAAGTAACCTGTCTGAGATTAGACAGCAAAACCAGTGTCCAAACCCATGTCTGTTTTCCACTCCCCACCAAGTTCAAATAATAATAATAGTTCTCATTTATAGAACTTTTCCTGTGTGCCAGATATTTAACGGATTATCAGATATTTAACAGTATTATCAGATATTCTCATAGAAAACCTAGGAGAGAGGGTGCTTTAGTTCTATTTTACAGATGAAGAAGTCATGGGTAAAGAAATCATTCAAGAGCTGACTTTGAGAAGTTTGGCCTTGAACCCAGGTCTCTGGATACTCTGATGTTGGAATTCACTCTGAGCATGGGTCCCAGGAAGGGCTCCTGCCTAGGTGCCTCCAGCGAGTGCCCTGGGACCAGAGATGGACTCCCACTGGTTGTGCCTGGTGATTTGAGGTTGAACTAGGCCATGCCCAGAGCACAAGAGCAGCCTTTGCCAATACACAGTGTTCTCAGCAGCATGTAATGTTTCCTAGGGTCGTGGCCAACTTGGCTGAGGGATTTTAGACATCTTGAGGGGCAGAGTTCTGAGCATCTTAAATGGATTGACAGGCTTTGCCAGGAAGTACTACTTCTTACGACAGAGCTGCCCACGTTTTTTTCTGATGAAGAGTATTAGTAGCAACTTGGGTCCGATTTTTATGCCTGATGCACCATCATATGAATGAGCTTCCAGGGCTCATACATCCCTGTATCCCTCTTTCCCTTCTTACTCACCAGGCAGCTCTGGTCTGCTTGCAGGCAGCCCCATCTTCTCTGAGCTATTGTGCTGTTTTCTGAGACAGAGACTCCCCAAAACATCGTGGGGAGTCTTGACGGCTCAATCCACATCTTCCCTTCACTCACTTGCCCTCTATCCCACCCACCCTGAAACCTGAGGTCCAGAAGCAATAGCAATAGCAAGGCAACCCAAGGTTGGGCTGGCATTGAGAAATAGCCACACACGTTTACATCTATGTGTCTTCTAGGGCCCTTATTAACTCAAGGGAGAAATGCAGTAAGAGCATAGGTTTCAGAGAAAGATTTACGACCCTATCAGTATCTAAAGTAGAACTAGAATGTAGATTTCCACTGGAACCCACTGCCCCCACCTCTTTTCCGGTGTATTACACATGTTCCAATACATAGTTGGAGAAATAGCCACCGTGACTCAGGAACATGGCCCTGTGACTCAAGAACATTGCAAACTTGAAATGTTTTTCTTAAATGTTCCTTTAAATTATTTTGAGAACTCAGCCTGAAGATTATAAATGCCCATAAAGGTGAATCTTATGTCTGGAACAATCCATTTTAGAAGCACATTACCCTAAAGCCAAAGTTGTCACACAAGTTGATCTATCTCAGCAGACTAGTCATTTGTCTTCCAAGGATGTGGATTCAGCGGAAAACAAGATAGACATGGCCCTGGCTGTCCTGGCATTCAGAGTTCCCTGGAGGAGTCCGATAATAAGTTGGCCTGAACTTATGGTAAAGTATGTGCTGTCAGAGCAGGGAAGCCTAGTCAACCCCCAGGTCTGAGCTGGCTTCTCTTGAAGAAGTGACATTTAAACTAAGACCTGGAGGTCGAGCAGAAGCTGGCCAAGTGAGGATGAGGCATGACACCCTGCAGGTCTGGCAGCCATGCCCTTGAGCCTCACACACCTCCAAGATCAAGGAACTTAATTGCCCAAGGGCTGGGCAGCTGCAGTCTGAAGTCTGTCACCACACTTGTGTCTAGGCCACACTTCCACAGCCACTAAAGTAGCCTATTTCCTGGAGGCAAGGACTCCCCTGGTGGCCAACTTTGCTCGATGACACCCCTGTATCCTTGTTGGACTTCCCTAGATTGCTGGGTGTCTAGGATGTTTCTCCTCACTCTGTCTCCCCTCTCTCCTTCACTGGCTTGCACTGTGCTCATTGTCCACCCCCATTCTCCTGTCCACAAATGGAGCAGATGACATCACCCAGGGAGGTGGACAAGGGTGAGGTAAGCCAGAGCATTACCCCAATACAAGGTGATCCAGAAGCAAGGATAAATGAAGGGGAGAGGGACCAGAGCAGGGCTGGTACATTCTGTTGTCCCAGCAGAAGAAAAGTCAGACATGAAGTCTAACATTTTACTCCAGGGATTGTTTTAAGACTATACATTTTTTCCTTAGAAATGCATTTATTAAATAATGATACCTGTCCTCTGCAGCTCTGAAATCAGGCACTAACTTCTAACTACAAAAATCCTAGATGGCATCTTCTTCCAACAAAGAAGGCTATTTTGTCTACATTGAAAACCTGTTGTTTAGTGTAGACACCTCCATCAATTGTCTTTGGAGGATCTTCTGGACAATTTACTGTAGCTTCATTGGCACTTGCTGCTTTACCTTGTACTGTCGTGTTACAGAGATGGCTTCTTCCCTCAAACCTCATAAACCAACCTCTCTGCTTTAAACCTTTCTTTTTCTACAGCTTCCTTATCTCTCCCAGTCTTTAGCGAATTGAAGAGCATTAGTGTCTCTCTCTGAACTAGGCTTTGGTTTACAGGAATGTAGTGGCTGGTTTGGTCTTTCATCTAGACCCCTACATGTTTCTCCGTGTCAGCAGTAAGCCTGTTTTGCTCTTTTGTCATTTGTTTGTTCACTGGAGTAAAACATTTAATTTCCTTCAAGTATTTTTCCTTTGCATTCACAGCCTGGGTGAGCGTTTGGCACAAGAGGCCTAGCTTTAGTTTCATCTAGACTTTTGACATGGCTTCTGTACTAATCTTAATAGTTTCTAGTATTTGATTTAAAGCATGTGACATACAACTCTTCCTTTCACTTGAACAATTAGAGACCTTTATAGAATTTTCTTTTTTTAATCTCAGATGAATATGAGGGTACAAATGATTAGGTTACATCGCTTGTATTTGTTAGGTGAAGTTTAAGCTGTAGTTGAGCACTTCACCTGGGGGTGTGCTCTGTACCCTCACATTGTGCCTACTGAGTGAGAGTTTACCAATCCTCGTCCTCCCTTCACTCTCTTCTTTTCCTCCTCCCCTTCCCCCAACTTGAATTTAATTGTGTTTTTTCTCCCATGTGGGGGTGTAGTTGTTTATTTACTTGTTTCATATTAGTATTGGGTGCACTGGATACTTGCTTTTCCATTTTTGTGATACTTTAATACTTTAATAAGAAGAATGTTCTTCAACTCTATTCAGGTAAATACAAAAGATGTCAAGTCTCCATCATTTTTTATGACTAAATAGTATTCTCTGGTATACATATACCACAATTTATTAATCCACTCGTGGGGTGATGGGCACTTGAATTGATTCCCCATCTTGGCGATTGTGAATTGGGCTGCAATGAACATTCTAGGGCAAATGTCCTTATGGTAAAATGATTTTTTTTTTCTTCCTCTTTTTTCATCTGGGTAGATGCCTAGTGATGGAGTTGCAAGATCAAGTGGAAGGTCTACTTTTAGCTCTTTGAGGACTGACTCTCCATACTTCTTTCCATAGAGGCTATATTAGTTTGCAGCCCCACCAGCAGTGTAAAAGTGTTCCCTTCTCTCTACATCCGTGCCAACATCTGCAGCTTTGAGACTTCGTGATGTGGGAAGACTACAATTCTTTAAAAATTCCAGAACAACTCTGGCTAAGAGCACACTGTTTCAGGACAGAGTCCCAAAGGGTCCTGAAGCACAACAGAAGTTGTTTGCAAGCCATCTTTTAGTCCACCTATGAGAAGTTTGCCCTTACTCTCATATTTTTATCCTCATGAGTATCAGCAGAAGGTAATGTTCCAGAGTTTCACCTTGGTGGGGCCAGGCCCAGCCCTGATGGGAGACAGGTCCAGGCAGGCCTTTGGCTGGATGGTCTAGTCCGTTGTGACCATGTGTGTTCTTACTGTGTCCATGGACACTGCAGGCTGTCAGCCCCTGAAGCAACTCAGCATCTGGCGCCGGTAACCAGCAGCCCAGGCCCAGAGTCTTCCCAGCCGTGTGGGGAGAATGTGCTGCTCTGCTGCCCTGCGTCACTCGGCAGGTCTAGTTCTCATTGTGTGTTAATAAGTTGATTTTCTGGTTTTATTTTTAAAACAAATAAAAGAACAGCATTAACATCAAGGGAGGGCATCAAAGAGGGAAGGAGTTACAAAAAGGCAACATGCAGCCTGTGGGTGTGAGGTGGAAGAGTAGAGCAGGGTGCATTTTGGCTTTCACGGTGGGCACAGCCACCCAGCCAGGGCTTCAATGGTGCCTTTCAAATCCATTCTTTATCTATGGGATGCCTGCGGATTAGGTAGGAGTACCAAAACACTGTAATTACAAAAAGAGGAAATAATGACCCTGCTGGTGATCATTTAAGGAAGTATTTTAGGACAAATAAAAGGAAGTACATCTTTACAAAGCCTGAAACATATAAATGGAACCCGTTACCCCTATAAGGTGTTCCAGAGGATGGTAGAGGCCAGATTCGTTCATGGATATTAGGCGTCATGATCATTAGGAGCGACCTATGAGGTCCAAGTCACCATGTTCCCACAAAAATGTTCCTGTGCTCCTCTCAAGGATCCTGTGTCCTGGCCGCAGCAAGTTTCTAAATATTTCTGAAGCACAGTCTTCTTTCTCAATGCCCTGACTCTGCCACACTGCTGCCTCTAGTTCCCCCTGCCACCCTTTCCTGAGACTGGCAAATTGCTGCTTCCTGGTGAAGTGAAGCTTCATTTGGTTCAAATGAAGCCTCTTCTAGAAAGCCTTCCCCTGTTCCCCAAGGCAAGGATGGTCACTTGTTCCTCTGTACCCGAAACTGTGCCATACAAAGTGCACACAAACCCCATCATTGCACTGTAATTGTCTGCTCAACCAGACTATAAACTTCTCCTGGGTAGAGACTGTGTCTGACTCATGCGGGATTGGCACAGAGCATGGCCCAAATCCCCCATGCAAGAAATGCATGTTCAGTGAATGAATGAATGTTGCACTATATCAACCAGTGGTCTCTCCACTTACAACATACATGACATTCTTAATAACATTCTCAGAAGATTTGCTTCTAATATCCATTTGGCGATACTCTTCTGCCAGGATATATTCCTATTTATCTCAGCTGATGTATATTCTGGTCTCCAAAGCAGCCATCTGTATAGTTGAAGTAGAGTAGCCAAGAGAATTGTTGAGATTTTAGCATCTTTAACTTAACTGTGTCTCTCAGACAAGTGAGGCAGTTCCCCAGAAATCTGGTCTAGAAATATTGCCAATGCACATTCTAGTGACTTTGAGATGTTAGAAAAACAGATGTATCACCTTTCAGGTTGAAATCACTGGGAACTGCGTTTTAAAGTTGGGTTTCCTTCCAAATCCTTAGGTTATGAATGACACGCAGTCTGTGGAAACTTCATGAGATCACCAAGAAGCTGAGGTCTGAAATTTTTAAGAAGTGTTTAACCACAGATCAACCAAGTACAACATTTGCATGTTTAAAAAAAAAAAAAAAAAAGCAAACAAAGATCTAGTGACCGTAATGTTGCCTAAGTCAAACCAATGTGAGTGAGGGACCTGCTCAGACACAAGTGTGGAGATTCTGATGACAGCAAATTACAGAGGAGGAAACCCTGGAAAATAAGGAGAAATCTCAGAATGAGGAGGGGTCTTACTTGGCCAATCAAACAACCATCCTCAGGGAAAGATTCCTGGAAGTCAAGAACTTCAGGGTTCAATTGCAGTTTACCTCTTTAGAAAATCATTAACATTTCACTTTCTGCTAAATTTTAACAGCTGATTTAAAAATGAATATCTATATATGCTGTTAACTTGAAGGCGAATGTAAAGAGCTTTGAGGGGTCCCATGCAGGTGCACAGTCATTCACCAAATAGCCGTGGCAGCCAGTATGCTCAGGGCCATCTGCTGGGTCCTGGAGATACAGCAGGAAGACTGAGGTTGCTTCTGCCCTCATCGGGCTTAGAGCCTGGCAGGAAGGACAAGCTGGGGGACGGTCACTGGGGGACGGTCACTGGGGGACGGTCAGAGGATTCTGCTAATACACACTAGGGGAACTTGATCTATTCCATGGAAGGAAAGAGCTCCCCAAGGACGTGATTCTTAAGCTAATGCTTCATATTGAGATTATAGGGAGTAGAATATTCGAGGAAGAAGGAGGACTCTGAAGAGTTAAAGCTTCCAGAATCGCTGGAGCATGGAACAAGAGGAAGAAACGTGAGAGAAGGCTTGAGAGATAGGCAGGGGCAAGACAAAAATATTTAGCAACTGATACATGAATATAAATTCATAAAGAATTACAGACAGCTCAAATTCTAAAACAGGTTCCATGTTATTCTCTAAATTTGCTAAACTACAGATATTGTTCAATGTCTTTCTTAACTAAGAGACTTAAGTAATAACACAAGTTGTTCCTAGATGTGATTTTTTTCTGTTTGTTTGATATACCTGCCACTAGATAAATGATACCTAGAGTCATGATAGATCTTGTCCAATAATTTTCCTGTTAAATTGCTGGACATTAAGTAACATATAGACTTAGTAAGAGGAGAATTCATTTAAGTTCAATAATGCTTTTCAAAATGCTGAGTTTTTTCTTAGCATCTGCTGAAATAACAGCAATTGCATTAATAGTTTCTCAGCCCTTATAATACTGTCTTAGATTTTTACTCAGTATCTTTATGTTGACTAAAGCATGAAAACTGCATATTGGAATCACTTACATTGGTTTAAGCTCATCCTCAGGATAGATGAGAGTCTCCGGTGGTGAGGTGGGTACTGAGCTGGGAGTACAGTATTTTGGCTCACTTGGGCTATACATAAGCTCTCTGCACTTCAGTTTTCTCATGCATAAAAGGAAGGTTATGATAACCATAGTTCTCAACCGCATTTGTATATGTTTAGAACAGACAGATGAGAGCTGGCACTCTATGCCCATGAGCTCTTACTTTTAGTAATAAAATGAATATTGTAAATATCCAGTACTGGTGAGCATTAGGTAGGTTTTAGCCAAGCTGCAAATAAGTGAAGAAGGAATTCAACAGGGATGAGTTTCACCGTGGTCTCCAAACCGTCCTTACACGTGCCCATCTTTCTCAGGAGTCCCCATCATTCCTGAAGAAATCCTGCCTGGTGCCTGTTAACCATATTAACATCCACCCACCTGCTCTCACTTTTCATCCCAAACTCTGGGAACCCAAGTCCATTGGAGGTGGGTGTTCCCACATGTGGCCAGGGAGGGTGACTCTGAGGGAGCACTGGGCTGCGGTATTTGGTCACAGCCTGGAAGGACCCTGGGACACTGGTATCCCCATCAGGAGTAGCATCACCCCCTTGCCATGGGATTTGGGAACACTCTGGTTAGGGAAATTTGCCAGAACAAGGCTTGGAGCTTGAGGCTGGTGTACTAAATAATACCAGAATGATCCCCAGGCAATATCCCCCTGGTCTGGGAGGAGGGAGCACCAAGACATGGGCTGAGCCGACCGTCTCCTGATGGCAGCCAGGGGCCATACTTTTGGGGAAACAAACTGGCACAACCAGAACGGATTCAACACTAACTCCTCAGTTGATAGATAGTGAGGAGGTCGGGGAGGTAGCTCCAGAGTATGGGAGTGTTTTTGTAGTTAGATAGCCAGTATAACTAACCACACAGGTAAAAACAAGCTGAATGTTAGCCCTGGAAGCCACATTAATGGCTCTGGACTCCAGGCCAAGGGTATGAAAGGCCACAGGGATTTTAAGAGATCTGGTGTATGCTTTCGATAATGTTTTTTTCAATGTGAAGGATGGATTGAAGGGAAGGAAACTACTTGTGACAGCTTTTCAGGAGTTCAGGCTGGGATAGGAGAGATATTTATTTAATAATATGTGCAATTCTCAAGATTCGGTGATTAACTAGACATGCGAGGTAGGGAGAAGGAGGGGTCAAGGATGACTCCGAGGTCTCTTGCTTGGGAAACCACACAGATAAGGACATACTAGGAAAATCAGGAGATGAGCAAGTTTGTGAGGGGGACATACTCAGTTTTGTTTGGAATGTGTTCAGTTTGAGAAGTCTATGACACACTTAGGCAGAGATCCACTGGGAGTGGAGACATGGGTACCATACAGGTACCAGGCCTGGCTAGAGATGATGAGTTTGGAATCCTTACATACTGAGTACATGAAACTGCCCGGAGAGAGAACATGGAATGAGAAAAGGACAGGTCTGGGTCCTGAGTAACAGCTTCATATGAGGAACAGGTAGAGGATGAGGCATCACAGGGTTAGGAGGAAAACCAAAATATTGTGCTGTGACAGAAAACAGGGTAAACGTGTGTTGGGTATAGTCAGTGGGCACTTAGCATCCACTTCTACTTTCTATGATGCCTATTTTGTCTTCTTGGACAGCTCGTCTACTTTTCCCAGGTTCCCTTGCAACTAGAGGCCTGGATGCAAATTAGATTCCATCAATTACATGTACCATTCTAGGTTCAGAAAGTGGGACTGAGGCAGAGACTATAATCCCACTGTTTTGGTCTGTTTTCTGTTGCCAAGTACAATGTTGGGGTGGCAGGGCTTTTCTACCTCAGTGCCTATGTCTACTGGTCCCTAGCATCATGGTTGCTCAGTTGTCATGGTGGTGGTAGCAGCTTCCTAAAACCTAGATTGTAGCCGTAGGGTGTGTTCTGATTCCTTCCTATAGCTTCCTGACTTTGCCAAAGGTACCAGTTCCTCTGGGACATTCATCTACTTGTCAAGACCTTCCCACATTTCAACACCTTATTCTTATATTTAAATCCATCTGCTTAAAATATAAAGAGTGGCTTCTTCTTCTTCTTCTTTTTTTTTTTTTTGTTTTTTGTTTTTTGTTAAAGCCTAACTAATATGGAATATTTCAGGGACAGAATGATTGATAGTATTGTATACTGCCAAGACAGCAAGTAATATAGGGACTGAAAAAGTCCACTGGATACAGCAATTTATCTTGTTGGTCATTTTGATAGTAACTAAATCATCTTATTGAAGCTGAAAGGAATAGGTACAGCATTAGTCCATTAGTTCATCTCCCTACTCCAGAAAGGAGTCTAAAACTCTCCCAGGTTTACCTGGTGATGAGTCAAGAGACCCATGTTCTAGTCTTAATCTTGTTACTGTTGCGCTGTGTGAATGTGGGTCTTCTCAGCCAGGTATCAATGCAAACTGTGCTCCATTCTTACTGCCTCCTAATCTTTTCTCCAAGGGACTCTTTACTCAACTCCCTTAATCTCCAAAACATAGCAAATACCAGGTGGTGGTGTTTATGAATACTTAAAAGGTTTGAGGATAGCAGAAGGGTATTACAAGGTAGAAACAGTAAACTTAAAATAGGATCCCCAATTATACTTCTGGAAAATATCAGTGTGCATCTCACAGAGGTCTCCAGTGGGCTTCTGTCTTAGCACCACCAACCGTCTTGGGCAGAAACTCATTTCACCCTGTCCTAAACCCCACAGTCCAGACTCCCAAGTCTTCTTCTGTTTCTATGAATTTGACTACTCAAATATGAGTAGAGTCATATGAGTATTTGTCCTTTTGTGACTGGCTTATTTTACTTAGCATGTCTTCAAGTTTCATCCATGTTGTGGGATGTATCAGAATTTCTTCGAGTAGTTTTATAGTCATTAGATGTGTAAATGTCTGTAAATGTCTTATCTTTTTGCTGTATTCAACATTTTATTAATATGTGCTATTCATCCTCATCCTCATCTTTTTTGATTTAAAGTCTGTTATGCCTAATATTAAAATAGCTACTCCTACACTCTTTTAGTTGCTATTTGCAGGTTAATACCTTCTTTTAACCTTTCACTTTGAACCTATTGTGTCTTTGGATCTAAGGTGAGTCTTTCACGGGCAGCATTTAGTGGGATTATTTTTTTTAAATCCATTATGTCAATCTCTGTCTTTTGATTAAAGAGTTTTAATTCATTTACAATTAATATAATTACTGCTAAGGACAGACTTATTTCTATCATTTTGCTATTTGTGTTTTATGTGTCTTATAGCTTTTCTCCTCTCGTTTCCTGCCTTTCTGTCTTCTTTTATGTTTAGTTGATTTTTTATCATGAAACAGTTTAATTTCCTTTTCATTTCCTTTTGAGTTTATCCTGTAGCTACTTTTTGTGTTTACCATGGAGATTATATTTAACACCCTAAAGTTATCTTAACACTCTAGTTTGAATTTCTAGCAGCCTAATATCAGTGACATTAAAAAAACTCACCTCTCCAATTCTATATAGCTCCTTCCCAAACCTTTCAATTACAGATGTCATAAAATTATACCTTTATACATTGTACATCTAAAAAAATAAACTAATAACTAATTCCAATGCATTAGTCTCTTAAATCAAAAACCAAAAAAAAAAAAAAAATGGAGTTACAAAAAAAGTTTATAATAAAACTAGCTCTTCAAATTGTACAGGTATTTACCTTTACTAGAGATCTTTATCTCTTCCTACAGCTTTGAGTTACTATCTAGCATCCTTTCATTTTAACCTGAAGGACTACTTTTAGTATTTCTTGCAGGGAAAGCATAGTGGTAATGAATGCTTTCAGTTTTTGTATATCTGGGATATCTTAATTCCTCCCCTTTTTTTTTTCTGAGACAGGGTCTTGTAATTTTTCCCAGGCTGGTCTCAGACTCTGAGGCTCATCCTCCCACCTCAGCCTCCCAAGTAGCTGGGACTGCAGGTAAACATCACCATTTCTGGCTTCTCCCTTGTTTTTAAAAGACAGTTTTCCCAGATACAGGATTCTTGGTTGACAGGTTATTTTCTCCCCTTTAAGCACTTGGAATATATCAACCCACTGCCTTCTGGCTGCCAATGTTTCTGATAAGAAAGCTGTTAATAATCTAATTGGAGATCCCTTGTATGTGACTTCTCTCTTGCTGCTTTCAAGATTCTCTATATTCGGCTTTCAACATTTGATTATAATATACCTTGGTAGGGATCTCTTTGACTTTATCCTGCTTGGAGTTCAATGAGCTTCTTGGGTGTTTACCTTCATGTATTTCATCAAATTTTTCAGCCATTTTTAAAAATGATCTATCTTCCCTTCTTTCTGTCTTTTTCTGAGCCTTCCACAATGCATAAATCGGCTCACTTGATGGTTTTCCACATGTCCCTTAGGCTCAGTCTGCTTTCTTTTAATGTCTTTTTAAAATTTTTTTGTTCATCAAATGATAGTTTCAATTGTCCTATCTTTAAGTTCACTGATTTTTTTCTTCTGCTTGTTCAAATATGCTTTTGAATCTTTCTAGTGAATTTTTGAATTCAGTTATTGTATTTTTTAGCACTTTTTAGCTCTAGTTTCTTTTAGTTCCTTTTTCTAACTTTTTATTGATATTTCCATTTTGTTCATACACTTTTTACTTTATCTACTTTTTCTTTTTTTCTTTTTAGCTCTGAGTATCTTTACAATAGTTATTTCAAAAAGTCTTTGCCTAGTAAGTTCACCATTTGGTCTTTCTTTCTTTCTTTCTTTTTTTTTCTTTTTGAGACAGAACCTCAAGCTGTCACCCGGGGTAGAGTGCCATGGCATCACAGCTCACAGCAATCTCCAACTCCTGGGCTCAAGCAATTCTCCTGCCTCTGCCTCCCAAGTAGCTGAGACTATAGGCGCCTGCCACAATGCCCAGCTACTTTTTGTTGCAGCCATCATTGTTGTTTGGCAGACCTGGGCTGGATTCGAACCCAGCTCTGGTGTATGGCTGGTGCCTTAGCCACCTGAGCCACCATTTGGTCTTTCTTAGGGACAGTTTTCGTTGTCGATTTTTTTTTTTTTTTTTTTTGCCTGGTGATTTTTGTTGTTATTGAAAAGTGGACTTTTGAATTGAATAATGTGGTAACTCTGCAGATTCAAATCTCTTTCTTTGCCTGGGTTTGCTACGGTTTTATTTGTTTTGTTTTTAATTGTTGTAGGATGTCTTTGTGCAAGGGACCAGTCTGACGTATAGACCTAAGTTTATGTAGTTCTTTTCTGAGCCTGTGCCTTTCCCTGAATGTGCATGGTGATTTCCTAAATTCCTCATAAATGTGTTTGCTTTTGAATATTTTAGTCCTTAATTGTTCAGCTTCCAAAAGGGAGAAAAAAAGAAAAATGATGGGGGCAGAGAAAGGTACTCTTTTATGGCAAATTCCCAGAAAGTTGTTTTAGTCAGAGGAGGCAGGGCTTGTAACAATAGCAGTGGAGTTGCAAAAAGGCTTCCCTTCCCCATGTCTGCACCTTAATAAGCAGCAGTTCCTGCACAGATCCTTGATATTTGGAGGACGAGTCCTTATTGCCCCCTCTGGCTTCCACAAGCCATGTGCAAGCAGCTTCTGGAACACGTGCAGGGTTACCTGCAACTAAGCTGGGATGGGGGGAGAGGTGTTCATACTGAGAGCTGAAATTGACCAAAATTAGTCACAATTTACCTCCCAAGCCTTCCAACTAAAGTTTCAAACTTTGAAATAGACTCCAGATTTCCAAAATAGTTATATCAGATTGATCCTGCTAGGTATGGAGATGAATTCCTAGTGCTCCCTACTCTCCTATCGTCCCAGAATTCTCTTTCCTAATTTGCTACTAATTTTTGAGAAACAGTTACAATAGTTTTGGGATGTGAGTTATATTTCAATAAACTTCTATTAAAAGATATTTGGGGGACAACTTGGAAAACTTTGATGTGGACTGGATATTAGATGATGTTAGGTACTTATTATTTTCTTAGAGGTAGTAGCCTACTGTGGCTATGCAGGAGAACACCTGGATTCTTTAAAAATGTATGCTGAGGTATTTCTGGGTAAAGAGCCATGACATCTGCAGCTTTCTTTCAAATGGCTCAGCAAACAAACAAGAAAAGTATAGGTATATAAAGAAAAGATGGCATAACATTAGCACTTTTTGAATCTACGTGGTGGATATGTGGGTGGTCATTCTCCTATTCTTCCAACTTTTTTTGTATTTTAAATTTTTTATAAAAAGTCATAACAACCAGTAGATAGAGATGCGGGGGAAGTGATTTCCTGGTTGGGTATCAGTTTAGTGGCCAGATGGATGGCAGGAATGGTCCAAATTTACACATGCCTGATTTAAGCATGGGACTGTATGACTCCATTCACTTAGAGGCCAGAATCTTCAAGGCCTGTTATACCACTCTAAATAGTTTCATACATGAGCAAAAGGAAATCTATAAATAGTTTAAGGCAGAAGAGTGACGAAAGCATTGTTGCACATTTTGGAAACACGGTTTAGACTGAGGAATGGCTGGGAAGGTAGCAAGGCTGGAAGGGGTGTGCTTGTTAGGGATTGTTGGTCAGTCTCCCAGGAAAATTATACTGGGGCCTAAACTAGGGCAGTGACTATGGAAATCATGAGAAAAAGAACAGATAGGAGAGAATTTTAGGAAGAGGCAATGAAAGAGTGTAAGTCTTAAACTTTATTGACCTCGGTTAAAATAGAAGACTTAGGTCATCATGATATTTGATGAGAATCTCTGAAAGTGAAGAAATCTTACTATTGCTTACTAAGTACTTTAAGAAATTAAGTGCTCTGTTATTTATAGCACCTCAGCGAAAGAAGAAAAACAAGTTTGTGGAATATTTACATTTTACCAACAACATAGATATAATGGAAAAAATTCAGGTGAGGCAAAGGTCTCAAGTAAGATTAAAATGTACATATTCTAAATCATGAATTACAATTCCAGTTCCTTTGTATGATGAGAATAAGCAAGGAGCTTGCCAAGATATACAAGTATTTCTAAAGTTTTATTTAATCTTTCAGAAATATAACCTTTAAAGGCTTGTGCCTAACTTCAGAGGATAGAAAATACATTCTTTTGAGAAACTGTTTGTCTACGTCACAAATGTGTTTGTGACAGGAAAGTGAGTTTACTTGCACACATTGTAAGTGAACTCAGCAATTGTATTGACTAATTTTTTTATTCAGTGTGTTGTTAGACAGTAAGCACCCAGCTGCTCAGTCTAGTTTTTTCCTTGCAAAGAGCTTGAAATCAGAGCATGTCCTTGACCAGTTCTAATGCAAACACATGACAGAACTTTGTTCTTCTGTATGTGGTAGAAGGCTCAGGACTTGGAGATCGGTTGGAGTGACTGGGAAAGAAGAATCTCCAAGAGTGATGCCCAGGTTCCTGGCTTGGGTGAAAGATAGACAGTGAAGCTGTTCAGTGACAGGCACACGAGAAGAGGAGGAGCAGGTTTGCAAGAAAGATAGCAAGTTCGACTTTGAATATGAAGAATTTGAGGTGCCTTAAGTAGAGCTGATTACCAAACCAAGATATGCATGTGGAACTCAGGAGAGATCTGAAAAGTGACGTTTGGAGCCAAATGCACGTGACTCCAGAAGAGCCACTGTCAGCCAAGTTTGGGGCCCTTGTAATGTAATTTGACCAAGGAAGGTTCTTAATATGTTAATGCTTTTCCTTTCTTTTTTTTTTTTTTTTTGAGACAGAGTCTCAAGCTGTGACCCTGGGTAGAGTGCAGTGGCGTCACAGCTCGCAGCAACCTCAAACTCTCTGGCTTAAGTGATTCTTTTGCCTCAGCCTCCCGAGTAGCTGTGAGGCACCCGGCTATTTTTCGGTTGTAGTGGTCATTGTTGTTTGGCAGGATACAAACCTGCCAGCTCTGGAGTATGTGGCTGGCGTCCTAGCCACTGAGCTTCAGGTGCTGACCCCTTAATGCTTTTCTTATTGAGAAAAGACATATGGACTTGGAAGGACAATCAATAGTCACTATGTTGAATATCGCTCTTGAGGAATTTAAGAGGAAACCAGACATAACACTGATGTCTAATGACCAAATGGGCATGAAGAACCTCCATCTTGCCCCATCAGGGTCCACAGTATGTAGGTATTCGGTAACTATTTTCAATAAGAAATGGCCAAATATCCCCATTCTCCACAGCCTGACCCAGAATCTGTCCCCATCACCTACTGGAACTGGAAGTAATTTTTAAATTAACAAGTTGCCCCTGGGTACTTCTGGGATGGGTAATCCTGCACTTTCCATGAGTCATGGGGAAAGGAAGAAACATGGTGGGGGGGTGGAAAGAAAGAAGAGGGCAGCAGTGGTCAGGCTGCTTCCTTCCCATCTTTCCCTGGGGTGCATCTGGCCTGGGCCCAGCACTCTTAAAGATACAGAAAACATCCTTCTCATCCTTTCCATTACTTGCTTTGAAATGTGTTTCTGGGAACCTCCTGGGAATAGCAACAGAGCCTGAGGCCCGCCTCCCACCTCCACTTGCTTTTTGTTACCTCATAGCATTGAGCTTTGTGACTAAGCAGGAACTTGAAAGGCCAAGGAACAGCATGCCAACCCCAACAGTAATTTTGAAACCTCTTGGGAACTAACAAAATCCAAGCTTTGCGAGTGGTGCCACTTGCAATGGACATGCAGAAGGGAGAACGGCAGGGAGAGCAACGCCTTTGCTGCAGCTGCAGAGATCTTAACAAGGGCTGTGGCTGGTGGAGTGAGGAGTGGCAAGCCTGATGGGGAAGACGGCCTCCGCCTCATTTTGGCTGTTGCTTATTATTATGTTTCAGCTTTTTCTTTCCTTACATCACTGTTGGTTTCTGTCCTGATGAGCAACAGCTCAGAAAGCATAAACCTGTCCCTGGAACGTCATCCTTTAGAGACTAAAGTGAAGCATTTCTGGAATAACCTTTCCCCTGTGTCTGCACACAGCCCTGAGATCAACCATTCTAGGAAGGGAGCGGAGAGTGAGGCCACCAACCACATCACGGAGGCTTCTAAAATGCTTTTCCCCAATACAGCACAATCCTATTTGGGAGGAAGGGAAAGTTCCAAAGGAATGACTTAACGGCCTCAGTGAGAGACTTCTTCCTCACCAGCTGCCATCCTTAGATAGCAGGTGCTCAGTAAATAGATGCACCATGTACCAGGTGTTGAGTTAGGTTAAAATGGTCAACGTGAAATGCCAGCCAGTCCATCTCCTGCTTTGTTCCAAAAGCTCTAGCGTCCCATCTTTAACAACAGCTAGAAAAAAAAAGGCTCCACCAGGTTTCTTCTCATCTTCTAAAATCCTGGAGGATTCATCACCTGAGTTAAAATTATCATCTTCTTGCAAAGCAGACTCAGAGACTGCTTCAGCTAGCAGCTGGAGTTAAGAGTTAACATCCTAACTCCAGCTGTTTGTTATAGCCAAAGCAACCTGACTAAATGTAAATGAATGAGTGAGTGCTGGTGGTAAAAATCACTCTGAGAATGACCAAACTACAGGCTCTTAGATTCTCTGAGTAGTCCTCCTCCCTCAGAAGATGTAGAGGCGTGGGAGAATGTTAGGTGAGCCCCATCTGAGCAACACCTGTTGCTTTGGGAGCTGACAGTTTATTTGCTGAAGTATATCTGAAGAGTCTGATTTGGTTTTCCTGTTTCCATTTTGGGTTCTGACTTTGCTTGGTGTGTGGGGGGGGGGTTCTCAAGAGACAGGTGCATCATATCTGCTGATGCTGAGACAGGTGCATCACATCTTCTTGTTGGCTCTGAGGTGACACATTCTCATTACATCAAATGTGGCTTCCATTGCTTGTGTCTCTGCCAGCTCCTTTTTTAAGCTGGTTAAATTTTGGGTTCTTCTTCCATTTTTTATAACAATTAAAAAAAATTATTTTTTTTTTGCTTTGTCATTTGCCTTTTTATTTCAAGATACATGTTAAATCTACTAAGTGTAGAATATAAATGTCTTAACACAACTAAGAAAATGTAATGAAGGCTATGTTAACCAGTTTCATGAAAGTATTCTAAATTGTATATAAAACCAGCACATTGTACCCCATAATTGTGTTAATGTACACAGCTATAATTTAATTTTTAAAAGATTAGAGGATTGCTATGATTGGATTAACATTCCATATAGGAAATGTTTGGATGGGTCACAGTAGCCCCCTAGATGTAGTGTCACAGTCTTTGATTGGGAAAGAAATATAGGTAACAGAAAAATTTGAGAGTGGCAGGTGGTTCCTCACCCATATATTGAATCTTAAACTTGACACTTTTTTTGCAATTTTTGGCTGGTGCTGGGTTTGAACCCACCACCTCTGGTATATGAGGCCAGCACCCTACTCCTTTGAGCCACAGGCACCACCTGAAACTTGACACTTTTGGAAACTCACAGCTTTCTGAGCCTGAGATTCCTAAGCAGCAAATTAAGTGCAATAGCTTTCTTCCGAAGCTAAATAATGGTTTTATCTCATGATGTCATGAACTAGTCAAATGATATTTTCCCATCAACAGTAGACCCTATTATTACATTAAAATAAGTTCATTTTTAATGGACATTCTTAGAATTTATAAGTAACCTGATACTACAAACTATATGACATTGAGTATGACACAAAATACATTTCTATTGAACTAGTTCATCAGTTTAATTGTAATGATGGCTTAACTAGAGCCTGGGTGAGGAGAAAGAATAAAATTTTCTTATTAGAAATATAGTATGTAGTAATGGATCATTACTATTTTATTCAACATATGACCTTTCTACATTGAAATTTGATTTTTTTCTTTTTTTTGAGACAAAGTTTTACTCTGTTGCCACAGGCTTGAGTGCTGTAGTATCATAACTCACAGCAACTTCAAACTCCTGGGCTCAAGTGATCCCCTTTCCTCAACCCAGCCTGAGTAGCTGGGACAACAGGTGTGCACCACCATATTTGGCTAGTTTTTCTATCTTTTTTTTTTTTTTTAGTTTAATGTTTATTTATTTTTTTATTAAGTCTCTTGTACATAGATCACAAATACATTTTTGCCAATTTTAGTGTGTTGATTATTTGTACTAATTGGAGTGCTAACATCATACTAATCAGCATAGCTTTTGCCTCATTTACCCAATTATAGCATTAGAACATTTGTGTTCTACAGATGATAGAACAACTTGTACTTGCGATGTGCTCCATAGTTGTGGTCCCCTTACTATCCCCTACTATCCCTCCCACCCCTTGCTCTCCCCCTCCCTCCTTCATCCTAGGCTAAAGTTGTGTTTTATTTTTCATATGCAAGTGTGATTTATTATAAATTGGTTTCACAGTAGTACTGAGTACATTGGATACATTTTTTTCCATTCCAGAGATACTTTACTAAGAAGAATTATTTTCCAGCTCCACCCATGTAAACATAAAGGAGGTAAAGTTTCCTTTTTTATTGCTGCATAGTATTCCATGGTATACATAAACTACAATTTATTAATCCATTCACGGATCGATGGACACTTGGGCTTCTTCTGTGACTTGGCAATTATGAATTGAGCTGCAATGAACAGTCTGGTGCAAATATCTTTATTGCCAAATGATTTTTGGTACTTTGGATATATACCTAGAAGAGGAATTGCAGGATCAAATGGCAGGTCTACATTTAGAACCCTGAGTATTCTCCAAACTTCCCTCCAAAAGGAACATACTAGCTTGCATTCCCACCAACAGTGCAGAAATGTTTCTTTTTCTCCACATACATACCAATATCTATTGTTTTGGTATTTTTGTGATGTGGGCTACTCTTACTGGAGTTAGATGGTATCTCAGAGTAGTTTTGGTTTGCATTTCTCTGATGATTAAAGATGATGAGCATTTTTTCATGTGTCTGTAGGCCATGCACCTGTCCTCTTCAGAGAAGCTTCT
>CAUYPK010052651.1:0-35650 GCA_963574355.1 Loris lydekkerianus | reverse complement strand
GAAAGGCAGGTCTATTTTTAGGTCTCTAAGTATTCTCCAAACATCCTTCCAGAAGGGACGTATTAGTGGGCATTCCCACCAGCAGTGTAGAAGTGTGCCCTTTCCTCCACATCCACGCCAACATTCTTAGGTGTATTTCTCCCGAGGAGTGTAAACAAAGGCATACACCCAAAGATAGGCTACAACCTCCACGTTCTTTCTAAAGGGACTAAAGGAAAGAAGTAGAGAAAGTTCATCTGCTCAAGGAGAATTTTATTTTGAACCTGTGACTTTCCTTGATAGGTCAAAAAGACTATGATTTATAAATTGATACAAATAAAAATTAAAATGGCTCTAAATATATTTGGGCAGCAGCATAGTATTTTTTTGATATATTAATTATTTTTTTTCATGATGTTCATATTTTTTCCTCCTCCTCATTCAAGCAGCTCATCTGTTCATTGCCTGGGAGATGAATGTGACACAGTATAAAGCTGAGAAAGGGAGACTCTTCTGGAGTTTATTTCCAAAACTCCTAAGGCCTTAGGAATATGAGGAGGACAATTTAGGGCATGGAGGAATTTGGGGGAGCAACATCTGGAGGGGAGAATGAGGTCTTTTCACACCAGAAAGGGGTGTGGTGAGAACAGAGATGTTGGGAGGTGCTGTGGGAGAGATCTGAAGTGAGGCAGTGACACAGACAGGTCCTATACTGCAATAAGTATAGGAGGACAGGAGAGTATAAGTATAGGAAGAAAGGAGGAATGTTTCTGTAAAGGGCCTTGCTCCCTACTGCCCAGTGTGAGCTGAGTCAGCATTAACAGCCCACTTGGCATCCAGACCACCCTGCACTGTGCTCACTGGGCTCTGGGATCTGAGGGACTGCATGTAAACTGTCTAATCCTCAATAATTTCCTTTGCATTGGGCCGATGGGACTTAGCGTCACTCTTTCCAATATCCTCCTATTATCTGATGGAGAGTTCTCTTCTTTGCCATCACTTTCTTCAGAGTGAACAATGGTGCTCATGACCTAAAACTTTCTCTGAGTAACTTCCTTGACTCATCATCGGACATCCACAAACCAAAAGTCATATCACCCTGGGCAGCAAGTAAGAAAGCCACTTTGCTTGTTTTGATGGGAGTTGCGTTAGGGAGGTGGTATTGAACGGGACCAATCCCAGGAACCAGAAGACTCTTCACTGATGTGGTTAGGAAGGTGGAGAAGATATTCCAAATAAATATGTTACCTAGCTATGCACATTACATTCATATTTATTTTGTGAACATTTTACACAGTTTCTAAGTAATGTTGGTAAGTCTTATGGAATAATTTTCTTTCAGATATGGTATATTCTCTGTTTTACAAAGTTAGATGTGGCTAACCAGGTCTCCCAGCACCATTTATTAAAGAGGAATCTTTTCCCCAGTGCATGATTTTTGTTTGGTTTATCAATGATCAGATGGCAATATGTGGGTTTATCCGTAGGTCCTCTATACTATTCCATAGATTTGTATCTTTATTTTTGTGCCAGTACCATGCTGTTTTGTTCACCATAGACTTGTAGTATAACCTGAAGTCTTGTAACACAATGCTTCCAGTTTTTTTTTATTTCTTAAAATTGTATTGCCTATTCAGGTTTTTTTCTGGTTCTATATGGAACAAAGTACTGTTTTTTTAAGTTCTTCAAAACATAACGTTGGTGCTTTGATGGGGAGTGTGTTAAACCTGTAGATTGCTTTCACAGGCTTATTTTGTTCGGCTTTAAAAAAATTTTTTTAATTAAAATTAATTACTAGAATTTATTTCAAATGAAACTCCAGGTTTTTGGCTACTCTTGTTAACCTGGGTGGTTTAATGATACTGGGACTGCCCTCACATGGCAGCAATTGATTGAAGCTGAATAGATACTGGTGCCTTAAGACAGGCAAATGCTCCCCAGCCACTGTGCCCACAACCATTTTATTCACTCCCTTTCCTCTCCTGACCTTGAAGCACTTGAGTGTAAAATTTTCAATAACAATGAAGGATACTTTATATCCCTTCCAAGAACTATCTGGCCTTTCAATTTCAAGATGAAGTATGGCACACTGATAAATATTTGTTACACACAAAAATAAAAACACAAATTCTGTACATAATCATGAATCAAATCATCCTCAAGTCTGAATTATTCAAAGGAAGACATGGTTCTGGTATTGAAAGAAACCCTCCAGGATTTAAGCTATAAGGAATGGGTAGGGAAAGTGGACAGCTGGAACATAACAGATCAACTGCAGAATAAATCTTGCACCAAAATTCTAAAAGAATAGCCAGCTTTCCTCTTAGAAAAACTAGAGCCAACAGTAGAATACATAGGGTAAGTTCTGAGACACAGAAGAAGGACAGGAGTTCCTCTTTGGATCAGAAGTCCTGCAACAGCTTATTAACACTTTAGAAATTTAGCTCTAAATTTATTAAATTTTCTATAAGAGCAGTTAAAATGGTCTTTTCCTAAGAAGAACCCCTCCTTACAAACTTATAACGAATTCTATTCATTTAAGCAATAATAATTTATAGACAACACTGCCTTAAATAAACATGAAGGACAGCTCAGTACATCTTTTTTGCCTGCATAACTCAGAAGTTTGGAAATAGCATGAACAGACTCAGAAGTGTAATGGTCAGCTTTTGTTTATTTTCTGTCTTCATCATGGCATTTTCAATATATCATAAAGACTTAGTATAGCAGGTGAAAAAATACATATAGACTTTATATATAGTAGGTAGACTTATATATAAATACAAAAGACTTATATAGCAGGTAAAAAATACAATGTGATGGGAAAGTTTAATTGATATAACTTAAAAATACTGCAAATATTTGATGAGCCTCAAAATGGCAGATTCTTCTCTTTACTATATTATTAAAACCCTTTGATTTTAAAGAGAATGTGAAATATGAAAGCATCAGAAAATTTTTGTATGGTATTTCTTTTCAAAGCCCCTTAATTAATATACTCAATAAAAAACTTTTATTTACTCCAGAAACAATTGCAAGGGGCTAACTTACTGTAGTTAGTTAGGCAGTGTCTTTCATAAGATATTTCCTTTTTTTTTTTTTATTTCTTACAGCTGTTTATGTTGAAGGATGCTGAGATTTCCAAAGTGCTTAATAGTAAAGATTAAATCTGAAGATTATGAATGTTTATGCATTTTAAAGTATTATAATATAATGTGACCTTAATCTACTTAAATCTAAAGAAAAAAATCATCTTATAAAGATTCATTAGCTATTTGGAGTGATTCATTTTGAGGTATGCCTATTTGGCTTGTGGATCAGAAATGTAAAATGCAACAGAAAAATATGTCTTAAAAAAATAAAAACCAGGCATTTGTAGCATGATGGAAAAGTTCTATGGAGCTTTGAGGGAAGTCCATTCAATTTCACTGGCATTCATAAATGATGACTAATGCATTCAAACAGAATGAGTAATTTACCAAATTACAGACATTTGGATGGGCTCAGAATGAAGATCTTGTTTGTTTGGATATGTCCTGAAGTGAATTTCAATGAGATCTGCTTCGTTAGGCCTGACTCTACAAATAGGCTTCAGTCACATTCTTAACAAAAGCCCTGACATGTAAATAAATGTGCAAATGATGGCTGGCTACATTACTCCTTTTGTCCCCAGCTCACTCAAGAATAGTCAACCCCATTAAAAATATCAGTCACAAATAGATGGCACCCTTGTACTTAGCACACAAGCACCCTGGAAGGCTTCTCTTGGCAAGGTTGTCAATGTCACACTCATCCTCCTGGTGATCACAAGAGCTAGGTACACATACTACAAGGCACTTCTCCTAGCAACTGTCGGCTATCCTGAAAAAAGGGATTCCTCCCTGTGCTCCCGCGACACTTGCATGCTAGTGACTTACATCAGATCGGCGTCTCCCACAAGACAGCACAGAATAGGGCTCTAAGCCTCACAGCACTTCTTTCAAGGAGCCTTGCACACTCTGGTATAAACATGAGATGAAAAAGAGAAGCAATAAACCTGATTTTCTTAATGATGACCTATGCATTGAGCAACATCTCATGGTGGGGTTCACTCTTTGGCTTTTTAAAATAAAGATTAGAAATTTTAGGTGAAAATATAAAATCTCCTTATAGAATTGTTTTCGTCTATTCCAAAAATAACCTAGACCTAGTGTATGTCTAGTCCAAAAATTCTGAACATTTGATAAATTTTGCCAAGAAAATAAAAATATAACCTTTGTCTTTCCTAAACAGAATTAAACTATAATAATAACAATTTTTTTCTACGGGGTAATCATTATTTCAACTAAAGCAGCAAATACTTACCTGATGGGACTTTGATAATAACTAGAAATCTTACTAACACCATGTCTAAAGCTGTGTAGTTGTCCATTTTTCTGTCAGAATGTTCATGATCTTGGATGCTATTAAACTGTTCATGTTGATATGTCATCCAAATACATATAGAGCACCAAATATACAACTAATATAGTCCAACTGAGAGCACGTGTAGTGACAATAAGATGGAGTCAGTCAGGCTAGGGCTGAGACAACACAGCTGGTCCGGCTGGTCCTACATGACCTTCACCTCATGTCTTTCAACCTTGTTGTTTTGTAAATTCGGCTTTAACCTAAAAGTGTATATCTCAAGTAGTTTAAGGCATCTGATTTATGAGATTAACTTTTAAATCAGAAAATGTTTTGGTTGTTGTTTTGGGTCATGAGTTATGCCAATTATTGTTTGTTATGGGTCATGGGTTATGTTAATTACTGATGTTTAAAATAAGTGTTAGTACCCCTCTTGCTTTTATGGATAAAGCTGATTTTGGAAATGGAACAACAGAATAGTCTTAGAGAAGCTACTCTCACTGTTCTCAAGAATCACTGGCCTTCTGACAAAGTTTGGTGGCCCTATCCCTGTCTCTGCATATTTGCTGGCAGGGATAGGTGGCCAGAACCTCTTCATCCAGAAACAAAACTGTGGGTAAGGCATGTTTAGGGAACAAGTATGGCTTCTCTAAATAAGCTACCTTGAATAATAATGGTCTTGGCCAGGTAAACAAGTAGCTGAGCAGGTAGGAGCAATTCAAGCAGAAGGACAACGTATCCAAAGGCTCCAGAATGAGGAAGATAATGACATGTTTATGGAACAGTTACACAGGCCAGTGTGGCTGGAGTGGAGAGAGACAGTGGCCACGGATGAGGCAGGAGAGGCAGAAGTCAGTCCACTCATCCTGGAGCTTAGAAGCCGCAGTAGAGTTGGTGGGTTTTATCCTGGAGGTGACAGAAGGTCATCAGAAGATGTATGAGCTTTCTAGGGCTGCCATCACAAAGTACCACAAACTGAAGGGCTTAACACAGAGAAGTTTATTTCCTCACAACCCTGGGGGTTGGAAGCCTAAGATGAAGGTGTGGGCAGGATTAGCCCCTTGGCTGGTAGATGGCCGTCTTCTCCTTGTGTCGTTGCATGGTCTTCCTCATGTGTAGTCTTGTGTCTTCATATCCTTTGCTAAGGACACCAGTGGCAGTAGAATACAATTCACCCCCCCCCCATGACCTCATTTAAATGTAATTATCTCTTTAAAGACCCTGTTTCCAAATACTGTCACATTCTAAGGTAATGGGGGTCAGGGCTTCATTACATAAATTTGGGGAGTGGGGTACATGATTCAGCCCATACCAGCAGGTTTAGCATGACACATCCAGGCCTTCATGTAGGCTTTCCATGTTCCTTCTGGGTGTGAGCTAGAAAATGGACCAGAAGGGTGGGAAAAGAGCAAGGTGCTACGGAGGACAGCCCTGTCCTAGCAACCACCCAGGAGAGGCCCCGAGGTTTGCTGGGCAGGGCCCCAGCTTTGTTACCTGAAGTCTGTGGTGAGTAAATCCAGATAAGAAGTAACTTGAAGAAGGGACACTTACCTATTCTGTGGCAGAAGGGAAGGAGCAAAGGAAAGAGGAAGCTGAGGTAGACTGTAGGGCTGGTGTCAGAGAGCCACGGTAGTTTGTTTTCATGTTTCTATTTTAATATTCTGTGAGGTAGGACATCTGCCAAGAAAAAAGAAAACAGCAGATGTGAGTTGAGTGGAGAATGTTTTAAACTGCCATTCAAGATTGTGGAGGCAAGATGACTAACAAGGAATCGCATTAGAACTTCTACCAGGTGTACAAGCTCCTAAAGGAAGGGCGGCCACTGATACAAAAGAGCACAAGTCTCCCATGCTTGGTGGGGTGTGTTTCTCCCTTTCTCTGTCGTGTGTGACAGTGTGGGCACAGATGCAGCAAGTGCAGAGTTGGGTCTCTCAGGGTTCACGCTCCTCAGGTCGGAGTACCGTGCCCAGGATTGCTGGAGGTGTCCTGGGCCACAACTGTTCCAGCTCAACCCCTGAGAATTTCCCAGGTGCTTGAACTTCACAATCACCATTATGCAGGAAAGGATGGGGTGGTAACTGTTTGCCAACAGTGAGGTTGAAATGAAAATCTCCTGGAAGCATTTTACTCTGCGGTGAGGGTCCTGACGACTATCTCCTTGCTAATGCGAAGCACATCTTGTGAGTCAGAGCTCCATGTATCTGGGCTGGGTACACTGCATCTCTTATATTTTTTTCCCTGTGTGGGAATCACGTTTGGAATTTAATAAAACAAGTGCTATATTCATGCCACGTAGCGTGTAATAAAACACAAGCTTGGAAGGGCTGCTGCCTCTACATCATCCTCTGCTCCACCTCTGGGATTTTGTATCATTCTGGCTGTCTTGACAATTGAAAAAAAAATTATTTCTCCTCTGAAAAATTATGAGAATCTCTCAAGAGTTGAAATGCGAAGAGCAAAGATACCCCAGAATGCTCCGGAATTGAATGCTCCCCTTCCAACAGCGCATGTATACGTGAGAATCCTTCCACTTCAAACTGTTTCATTGCCTCCATCACCAAACACACACACTCCTGTGCACAATCTCAGGTACACACACAAATGATTTGTCATAGTAGCAAGCTCTTTAGAGCCTTAGGAGCTCAGATGTCATATATCTCAAAAGAAAGGAATTTAAGGATACAAATTCCACAACCAAATCATTCTTACATTCACTACTACTTGGTTTTGTAGTAGGATGAGGGCTTTGGGTGTGAAATAATAATGACAAGGGATTTGCCAATAAAAAGAAGCTAGATATTGTAAAATATTATCCAAGAAAAGGGTAGCTCTAAGATTATACCTCGCCAGGTTAAAGCAAAATAAGCTTATCTGAAGTGTACAGTTGAGGCAAACGTTGAATTTTCTGAATGAGTGCATAATTTCTGTGTAAAATTTATTAGACAAACTACAGTATTATGTATTGGAAATGGGGACTTCATGTATTCAGCCTACAGTATGAAAACATAATATAATATTTCTTAAAAATATGCTGTCCTTCCATTATTTAGGTTGTGATTGTAAACGGTAAAATTAGATGCAACCAGGTGCTAAAAGGGAAGGATTCCCATTCTTGAATTCAGTTGCTGTTAGTAATTAGAGACCTGAATTAGTAAGGAAGGAAGAGGCAGAAATAACAGAACAGGGCTGGGTGGTATTTTTATTAGATGGTATCCTGAGAGAATCACTTATGTGGCATTCCAAAGGTAATGAATAGGACCCCCCAAGTTAAAGACCCAACTGAGCCAGAATATTGACAGCTGGCCCCCTTGCCGTGATGGTAATCAAACTTCCATTTCCAGGACTTTTCATTAATTTAGACATTTGTTTCTAAAATCTAATGCATTTCTGCACAAGTTCTGCAATTCTTTTTATTCTATATAGGATTCTTAAAAGAGATAAAGAAAGAAAGAAAGAAATATAATCCAGCAGCTAGAAGAATCTGCTACAGGCTCACATAGTCTTCTAATTAAGAGCAAATTCTCCATATGCCTCACCATCAGGTATTTCATCACCGTCCTTAAGACTACAGAAGGAAACGACATCCTGTAATTTCAATAAAGAGAATGAATTTATCTAAAGAAATAAAATAGTTATAATCCCCTGAAATTTTGGGGGACATTTTGCCTTGGGGATTTTGGCTTTATTTCTAGAAACAATTCAGATGTTATATATTTTAAACAAACTGTATGACGTTTGTTTCTCTATGAGAATTAATGGTCTCAAAGATACAGAAGAGAGATCCCGCCACAGTTCCACAAAGCTGTTTCACCAAAATTCAACGACAATTCAAAATTCAAAACATGCGTGTGCATGCGCACACACACACACACACACACACACACACGTTAAACAGACTTAGAGTTTGTTACAAGTTGAAAGTATTCTACCTCCTAGGGCTCAGCTGCAGACCAGAGTTACTTCCTTCTGCCAGGGATCAGAAAAAGTCATACTCACAAGGTGCACAGGCTATTTATTATAATATTATTTCAATTCTATAGACTTGTAGTAATTTTCAGCTGTGACTCCATGAAATTAATTTTAGGTCTTCTACTATAATATTTTTCTTTCTTTTCTATTCTTTCCTTCTCCATAGGAGCATATAATTATGCTTATATGGAAAAGCAGTAACCATCTTTGACATCTAATGGCTTCAGATCTTTGGTTTTCAGGTTAATTTTAGAGAATACTGTTTCTGCAATTCATCACAAAATTAGGAACGAAGTTCCTCAGAATACACATTACTGATACTCTGCACTTTACTCCTGCTAGTCCAGATGGCGTGTTTTTTCCACAACCAAATCATTCTTACATTTACTACTACTTGGTTTTGTGCCTTGAAGCTGGGATTAACTTTATGGTCAAGGTAGGGGTGGGTATGATTGGATTCAGAAAACACTACCTCAAAATATGGCTCCTTGGCATTTGAGAAGACCGCAGAAACAGGATGATCTCTCTGGTCTTCTTCCCTGGAACAGGTTGTAACACAATGTTCTGGCCTTCTTCTGAAGCACTTCAGAAGACTTACATTTGAGAGATCTTGTCTTTGTACCTAAAGGAAAGGCATGTGTTTATCTCTGAAAACACAGGGACCCAGGGCAGACCCTAAGCAAATAGACCTTGTAAAGTTCAGCCTAGTTCACTAACATGAGGTCAGAATCATTCATTTTGTAGAATCATGCTACTCAGGAATTCACTTCTTCATCAAACTTAGTGTAAAAATCTTGTTTCCCTGTTTCTCTGAGTCTTTATTTCCTTATGAAGGCTCCAATGTCATGCCAAGCATCCATTAAATACATTTTTATGCTTTTCCCTTATTAATCTCTCTTTTATTCCAGAGCTGTCCGTCATGAACCTAGTGATGGGTGAAAAAATAAGTCTTTAATCCCTTACAGGATAATAACACTTAGTCCAAGATCTAACCTCTCTGTCTTATTATAGTCTGTTGTGACAGAAACTGCTAACATAGTGGCCTATGGGCAAACTCTCACAATGGATAATCTCATTCTACAATTCTTCATGTCTTTTCCCCTCAACGCTCCCATTGCTACTTCTCTCCCAATCGTCCCCCATCAAAACTTCCTCTTAGGAAATGGTGCACAAAAAAAACTTCACATGAATTTGCAAACACCTTAGCATGATTGATTCTAATCTTAGGGTAATTGAACTTTAACAGAAAAATCAAATTTTTAAAAAATAATGTCTTTATTTGCAGAATTTAAGACTCAGGCAAGTTTGTAGAAACACTAAATGTGGAGGTATCACGGAGATTTACTGCATGGAATAATCATTTATCCATTGCAGGTATCGAGTGCCGACAAGATATTAGATGGTGTTTGTAATCTAGTAGAGGGAAAAAAATCCCAAAGCAGGGAAGGTTATTTAAATGTTAGTGGGTAGACACAAGAAACGAGAAGTAAATTTCCCCTAGAGTCTGTCAGCAAAAGCTCAGGGGAGAGATGATGCTCTAAGCTAGATCTAAAATGTATGCAAATATTTTCTAAATACACAAAAGAGTCAAAGGTTTTCTGGCACCTAGGAATTGCAGTGAGCCAAGCCTCTAAAACAGAGTGAATTGGGGGAAATACAAATTATTCAAGCAACCTAAACAATGAGGTGTGAAGGGTGGCTCAGAATAAGATGAAGCAGGAGAGAAATGAGGATCCCACCTCTGGGGCTTTGTGCACTTTACGAATGAGGACCTTACCCAGTATATCCATATTTCCCAAATGTGTCTTTAGCGGAACATGAGCTGATTTTAGGTATTTTGAGATCTATTGATTACTTTCACTCAAACATTTTAGGGAAAAATACTTTAAACATGAATTTCTTTTAAGAAGTTAATTTTATTTGTAGAAGTAACATTAAATGTCTTATATCACTACTACTATTACTACAACTAATAATAGATGTATTAAATATTTTATGAGCTAAATGGTAGGATGCATTAAATTGTAATTATATTTAGGTCATTTTAAAAGTTTTGTCCATTTTTATGAGTCTACTTTAAACTGTAATATCTCAGTGAATATTTATTATATTTAATCAAAATAAGCACCATTTGAATCAGTGCACTTTTGCCAACGTAACACAAGTTGAATAATTCTGTCGGCATAAAAATTGGGTGCTCGGGATTCGATGAAGTCAACGAAGGCCGTTTTTGCTAAGTCCTGATTGGCAAAGGTTCTACCCGTGAGAAAGTTATCGAAGTGCTTGAAAAGATGGTAGTCCATCTGGGGAGTATGGTGGGTGGGGCAGAACTTCGACGCTCAATTCCTTTAATTTTCGGATGGTGATTTGTGAGATGTGCGGCCAGGCGTTGTCGTGGAGCAGGATCAGACCTCTTCTGTTGACCAGTGCTGGCTGCTGCTGATGCAATTTTCGGTACATTTCGTCGATTTCCTCACAATAGGACTCTGCTGTGATGGTTTGGCCTGGTTGCAGAAAGTTATAGTGAATCACACCAGCCGCTGACCACCATATAGTAACCATGATCTTTTTTTGGTGGGGTTTCACCTTTGGGAAGTGCCTGGGTGGCTCATCGGTATCCAACCACTGTCCTGAACATTTCCTATTGTCAGAGAGAATCCACTTTTCATCACACGTGACGATCTGATCCAAGAAATGATCGTTTGGGTTGCGCAAAAGCAATGAAGAACAAACCTCGAAACGTGACAATTTCTGCCGATCATTTAAATCTTGGGGCACCCACTTTTTGAGCTTTTTGACCTTTCCAATACGTTTTAAACCATCAAAAACTGCATGGGAGCTGACATCCAGTTCTTACACCATCCCACGCACTGTTTGTGATGGGTCAGTCTCCACCAGGGTCCTCAAATCCTCGTCCTGGATTACTCTAGATCGACCACTTCGGGGCTCATCTTCGAGGCTAAAAGTTCCAGAACGAAATTTAGCAAACCAACATTGAACAGTGCGTTCATTAACACTATCGTTGCCAAATGTCTGGTTAATTTTTCGGGCTGTTTTGGCAGCGCTTTGGTTCAATTTGAATTCGTAGAGAAAAATTGGGTGAAAATTGCTTAATGACATCATATAGTAATATGCTGAAAAGAATAAAAAAAATTAAAAGTAGAAAAAAATGAACAGCATCAATGTATAGAGTGAAAAATTCTCCATTGATCAGTATATACCACGACACAGTAGAATAAATATTTATTGAGATATGGAGCTACAAAAACACATGACATTAAAATGGACAAAACTTTTGAAACAACCTAACTTCTAAAATGATGCCAATATTATACAAAGTAACCCTATTCCCCTCCTCTTATAAAAATAGCCACATACAATTTTTAAATGCTATGAAAAAAAAAGAAAATTGGAAAAACTACCAGAACTTGATATGGTACATAATAGGTTTTTTGTTTGTTTGTTTTTGAGACAGAGCCTCAAGCTATTGCTCTGGGTAGAGTGCTGTAGCATTATAGCTCACAGCAACCTCCAACTCCTGGACCCAAGCGATTCTCCTGCCTCCACTTCCCAAGTAGCTGGGACTACAGGCGCCCTCCACAACACTTGGCTATTTTTTGGTGGCAGCCGTCATTGTTTGGTCGGCCCGGGCTGGATTTGAACCCACCAGCTCAGGCGTATGTGACTGGCACCTTAGCCACTTGAGCCACAGGTGCCGAGCCGGTACATAATAGTTTTAAAATATAAGCTACCCTCTCACCTTTTACATGATAAAAGTTATTTCTTATCCATTGCACACATAGACACATAAAAATCTCATCAAATCTGATTGTGTCACAGAACAAAATAATACTTCACACGTGCTTCCAGCTGTGGTGAATAAGCAAAGTTCAGAAAGATGTCACAGACTCAAAAAGAAAAAAAGTCAAATAAAATATCCCCAAGACTTTCAGAGACACAGAGCAGTGTAGGATTTCTCTACTATTCCAGAGTTCAAAGGAAACATCTAGGAAAGAAACCACAAAATTAGATATTTTAAATAGCATTAGTAATGTTTTAAATTTGTTCAAATGTAGTAGTGCTTTTTCTATGAAGCATCAGTTTTTCTCATGGTTTCAAATGCAACCAGGTTGAGTGTCTTCATTAGTTCAGAACTCCTAATCAAACACCAGAAAATTGGGAATGAAAAAGTATAAACTGGAAAAATAAAAAAGATTTTTCACATGAAATAAATTTCCAAGTAATGCATAGTCCCTGGCGGTCTTTGGGAGCTGGATCAAATATAAAAACTATATGCTTGGTAACGAGCGATTGAAAATTTACACAAAGTGCTTTATCGGCTTCCTATCATTCTTGGAACAGCAGCAAGTAATGAATTTCCTTCTGGACAGAAAGAGGCCATTTGTACTCAAGTGCTAGTTACTTACATTCCTAATCAATTATGTCATTTTTGACTTTGCCTGCTCTTAAACAAAGTAAGTTGGGGCCAGAAAAAAGTTAAGAGTGATTCTTCCCCCTGTCCAAAGTGTAAGACAACCTGTTTTAGTAATCAAATCCACATTTACAAAAGATTCTTCAAATTTGGAATAACAGTAGCATTTCCTTGCCAAGGGTGAAACACAGCTCTAAGTTTCCTTCTTAGTCCCGGGACAGTTGGGCATCATACCATCTCCATCTAGTGCCGGCCTTACTAGTTGGAATGAGCCATGCACATTTCCATAACTCCACAGAGAACAGAGAATAATCACTTTTATATGTAAATACATTTAGAGTAACCACCCTGGAGACTGCAGTGACTGCTGCACTTATTAATGAAACTGCACTTAATTTGATGCTCATCCAAATTACTCTCTAGGAAGAATTCAAGAGGCTGAGCATTATCTAAGCTGAAACACCACACTTGCCATGTTTGATCAATAAGGCTAGAACCAGTAAAATGGCTTACACATCAAAACAATGACTGTTTTTTGGTGAGGATGTGAAATCAGCCCCTCTTCGGCCCTCCTCCTTGTTATTCAGCTCTCTGTTTTAGGTATGTTGCTTGTCCACATCTCTAGGGTCACTTGCTAGTACTTGTCCATGATACATGTAACAGGAAACTCAAATCAACAGTGAAAGCCAAGGTGAGGGTGGCTGGCTGCTGCCAGGGCACAAATTTGGTTATGTTGTCACCACTGTCCTTTTGTCATTTGAAAAACTTCTACAGACACACACACACACACACACACATTTTAATGGGGTTATACCTTGCATTAAATCAGATGGTTTGGTTGACTTAATCTTTATTTTTTATTTATTTATTTTTTAAGACAGAGTCTCCCTTTGTTGCCCTTGGTAGAGTGCCATGGTGTCACAGCTAACAGTAACCTCAAACTCTTGGGCTTAATCAATTCTCTTGCCTCAGCCTCCCAAGTAGCTGGGACTACAGGCATCCACCACAACGCCCGGCTATTTTTTGGTTGTAGTTATCATTGTTGTTTGGCAGGCCTGGGCTGTGTTCAAACCCAACAGCCTTGTGTATGTGACTGGCACCCTAGCCGCTGAGCTATAGGCACCTAGCCTGGTTGGCTAAATCTTAACATACAAACTATAGGTTTGTAGGCCCCAGGTAGCTCAAGACTCCACTGAAGACCACTTGGCTGCTCGTGATTCACTGAGGAAATTTACAGTATAGTCTTGCACACTGCCAACCTCCATGACTTTGCATATGAGAGCCACAATTTTCCTTATCTTGAAAAAGTCTTTCGGTGCAGACCTGGGCTTGTTTGTTTCCAGAATGTCTTGACATCCTTAATCATACCTCCTTTCCCTAACTAGATAATCCATTAGCTACTTCCCTCCCCTCAGTTATGTTTTGTGTTCTTGCCTTGTTGCCATCTCATCTCTCAAAGTAAAGACCTATGTCCATCTATGCTTGATCAGTTGGTATTTGGGCAAATTAATCCTTTCACTTTGAATGTCCTCCAAAAAAAATCTAGCAGGGAGTTTGGTAGAAGCAAAAACTGCCCAAGATTGACCTGAGAAATCCTATGCTTCTCCAGCCTAACCACAACTTCAGCCCTTGCTTAAATACTTGGAGCTCACAAATGTGATTACTAAATTACTTTGTTCCCAAATAGGCTAGACCTGGTGCTCGGACAAAGAAACACTTTAATAAGCTCTATTGAAATTTTGCTGGCCAAATTGTACACATAGCCGACTTAAGGATCCTATTTATGACTAATTTATGAGCTTGGGTGAGACAGGAGAAAAGTTATGAGCAGCCTTTGGAAGAATCTTTTGGAGGGTCAGAGTTGGTTATTTCCTAAATCTTCTCCCATTTTCCCAAATGCACAAGCTTATTTCTCATTAGGAATTAACTCCAAGAAAATCCAAAAAGGACAAGACCTCCTCTGTGCTACATAAATAACACGAAATAGCACGTGCTGTTCTTGCATTATAAGGTTTTTGTGTTTTGGGGTAGGGGTTGGGATTCCTTTTTGGTCAGAAGAATTAGGACTGTACATATCTGTATTTAACAGCACAAACTTGAATTTTTAATCTAGTAAAATAAGATGTTCTGCATTTTCAAATAAAGGGAACAAAGAAGCAGACATTTATTTTAACTCAGATGTATCATCCACTCATTCCTCAGAGTGTGGTGACCCCACACCAGCTGAAGAAAAAACTATCCCTTTCCCCATTGTGATAAGACATCTGACCCATCATGTTGTGATTTCAATACTCTTTTCTATTACAGAATCACAGGAGCATTTTAATTCAAATCCCCAGTAAATAAATGTTTTCTTTTAGGAAAACAATCTACCTACTCAACTATGGATTTTCATTTTCTTCTACAAACTTTTCACCTGCACAGGATTTGGCCTCCCTCATTAACCCTTCATTGAGTACTTGAAGCCTCCATTCTTACAACCCGGTGCAGATCAACTCCACTGCCCTTACTACCCCAAAATATGAATATCCAAATTCATCCCAACTCTGTGCAAAATAAAACAAACTTTCATTTCAAGACTCATCCTTTTTTTGAGGACACTTGAGTGGCCTGTTTGTTATTTTAAGAAGCCTTTCTTGTCTCCTCACTGAATCACACCCATCGTACCCAGACCCCATGAAAAATGCATTTTTTCCAAACTCTGCAAAGTACTATTCTACAGAGGAAAGCTGGTGAATCAAGTTTTCTCCACCTCCTTATACACATGAAAAAAGACAATACTGAGTGTCTTTTCGTCAGCTGAGAAAGAGAAATTCTCACCACACTATGCTGGTCCCTTTCCCTTCATAGCAGGTCTATTAATTTGTTGAAGACTTTATTCTTTTGAGACCTTATTACTGAATTAAAAAGAAAATGCTGTACTCTTTTTGCTATCATCATCAGATGTTTACTGATCTTGAGGTGCAAAGTAAAATTCTTCTCCACCAGTTATGTATGATGCTATAGAAATAGTACCTACAGAAGATACTTACTAAAGTATTTACCAAAAAGTTAAAACTGGAGGATGTGTACAGAACTTCCCTCATGTACCTCAAACCCTGTATTTTCTGAAGTCCTGGGGAAGAATCGGGCCTCCATTTGTTAAACTGCCCTGTAGCAAGAGTCCATCTATACATAGTACTGGGGCTCATTCACAACATTGAACTGGCCTTAGAATGAATGTTCACAACATCTGGGATACTGTCCAAATTCTTTAGAAAAAGAAAAACACATCTTATTGAAACACTATAAATTATTAATCAGTTGAAGCAGTTAAAATGTCATTTTTGTGTGTTGTCTTTCATTAGCCAGTGCCCTTTTTGTCACTTAAAAATACAAATGTCCCTAATTCTCAATTTAGAATTACATTTGATTACCAAATGACATTACCAGTACCCTCTAATTAAAAACACATATTTTGAGCATCCAACCTAGCATTTTATGCCTTCGTTAGCCAGTAACTGTGAGACTCGTGATTTAGCAACGTTCCTTTTTAGTTCTTTATCAAGACTTATGCCCTGGTTTATTGAACGTAATTTAGAGTGATGCAGTTTTTACAATTTTACATCGTTTGATCACTATCAGTAATGAGATGTAATTTAAACCAGGAGGTAGCCATTAATCTCTAAAACAATGACCACTGACATTTAATAAAATATATTCCATAAAAATCATGGCTTAACTCTACCTCTCATATACCCTATCACATCAGTTCTCCTATATACTTTCTCTTGTAAAATAAAAAAAGAAAATTACTACTCTTTGGGGCTGATGGCTGATCCAATGAAATTGGTAGTATAATTGCTAGTCTCCAATTATAAATCACAATCTAGCAATTTCATATAAAAGAATTACACAATTATAGTTCTGTGTCTCCATTGTACAACTCTTAATGATAAACTTTTACCTGAGGAGAATGCATCACGCCACAGGACTCACCTTTTTCCCCTTTTTTTGCATCCTATACCCAAAGTTAAATCAATCACATTTCTCTTAAAATTGGCCTTACCTCCTAACTTTCCTATTTCTTTAAACATCAGTATTTCTCTCCTAGTTATCCAGAATATTTCTTGTTTTCTCCCTTATATTCAATTATTCTAATGCTTAGGTGTCTTTTATATGATTTGTTTTTATTTCATTTTTTGTATGAAAATATATGTAGGTTCTCACTTTGACTTTTCAACACTTTAATCCAAGTCTCCACTCCATTCCTTTGAACTATTCCAATCACTTCCAAGCTAGTCTCCCAAATTCTACCTTTCAGTCCTCCCATCCAAACTACTTGCATCTTGTACATTCCTCTTCTTAGTATAAAGTTCACATCACATTCTTTGTGTTTCCAAACCTGCTTAACACCTATTGCTTAAAAGTGAAGAATAACTGCATTACCTAGCACTCAAGGACCTCCACAGTCTGCATTTGAACTCCGTCATATCATCCAAGATCCTAGGCATGCCAGGTCCCAGCGACTCCGGAGGCTGAGGTGGGAGCATCACTCGAGCCCAGGGGTGCTGGACAGTCGTGTGCTAAGCCATCTGGTAGGTGCTGTAAGTTCAGCATCAATAAAGTGACCTACCTGGTGGTGGACCACCAGGTTGCCTAAAGAGGAGTGAAGTGGCGCAGGTCAAAACCCCAGTTCTGATCAGTAGTGAGGTCCTGTCTGTGACTAGACACTGCACTCAATCCAGCCTGGGCAACACAGAGACCCCATCTCTAAAAAGGAAGTAAACAGACCAACCAAGAAACAAACGGGGCTTGATGAATTTCCTTCACCATATTCTTACTTCTCCTCCTTTCTGCCCTTGTTCCATGTCACTTCCCAGACACGCAATCTCTCTATCCTCTTCCTTTACAACCCATTCTTCAAGTTTAGTTTAGACCTTGCTTTCTCACGGGGCCATATCCTTCAAAAGTTTCTCCTCTTCAGAGGCTTTTTGTTGGCTTTCCATATGCGACCCAGCGGTTTCTCCCAGTCTTTCTCCCCATCTCCTGTGAGCCTTAGAGGCCTCCAAGCTGCTGACATCATCACATTCTTTTCTGTACCTAACACAGATTCTTGCACACAGGTACAGGTCAGTGAGTGTTTACAGATGTTATGTGTACAACCACAGCCTGCATATAAGGCAGAGATCAGCAAACTCTGGCCTGTGGGCCAAATAGGAGCCTCCAAATCATGTTTGTAAATTAATTCTCCTGGGAATACGGCCCCATCTGCCTGTTTACGTTTCTGATGGCTGTTTCTGTGCTACCATGGAAGTCTTGAGTCACTGCAACACAGACTCTGTGGGCCTGACTATTTACAGCCTGACCCTTTACAGAAAAAGGGCTGATTTCTGATAAAGTGCACTGCAGGCAAGAGGGGGAAAAATAAACTTGGTTTGGTGCCTGAAGAGATTTCACAGGAAGTGCTCACTTGTGGACCTCTATTTCCACCTGTCCGCCGCCCTCCCTTAACTGCCAGCACACCTCTCAGGTCTGTAAGTCAGACGATGTTGGGCTAAGCCATGTTGGATTTTTGTAAAGTGTCTCTCAGGAGCACATCTGTTTAAAAGCACCTTCACGGAGAAACCCTAGATAAGATTCTCCGATCAATATCAGGGCATCTGCTGATCCTTACATACGGCCGCTGACAGGTGACAGCCAGCTGCCAGTCAGTTGGAATTAATATCTCAATCACACCCGTCACACACACAAGCCAAGAAGAGGGTGAAGGTAGTGAGCACAACAATGGCAAGTGTCCCAATGAATGATTAGATGCCATTTCAGTAAGAAAATTCCCCTCCATATGCCAGAAGAGTACATTTAGCTGATTCATTTTGTCAAAATAAAAGTGGTTTTGGCAATTTTAAAAACTTTAAAAAAAAACTTAAAAAAAAAAGTCTTCTCTAAGTAAAAAATTTTAAATAGCACTTTTTACATGGAAACTGGAATAACTATTTTTGTACTTTTGTATTCATAGTTCCCAAAGTATGCCACAGAGTGTTCATATACATATTTATGTATCTATCTAGCTAAGTATTCTCGTTTTCAAATCTAAAAATTCATAGGTTGACATATATTCCAATTTAAATTCTGGGTAAAAATTGCATAGATCCTTCTGGATTACCCTAGCTACATATAGTCTGATACTCATGTATTTATTCAGTGACTATTTCTTAGGAACTACCACGTTCCAGGCGTGATAGAAATAGCACCGTACAGTAGAGAGAGCACCAGATTCCCGGCAGTCGTAACTGGGTTTGAATCCTGCTTCCATAAGCTGAGTGACTATAGATAACTGATTGAATGTCTCTGAAACAAAATTAGTTCTTTATAAAATGTGCAATATGCTATTTTCCTCTATGAAGGTTGTTGTGAGAATTATGTGTGTAGCTATCTTAGCCTGCCCGGAGGATGTCCCCTTTAGATTTCTGCTGCCTTCTACTGGGAGCTGGCAGTGTGTGCTGACCACAGTGATCACTAGGGCCAACGTGAACCACACAGAGGAGACTCATGCCCCTTCTAAACTCCCGAGTGTGAACATTTGCTACAAGTCAGGACAGTCAGAGTCTCTTCCAGGATATTTTGCAACAACAGCTGGTGTAAATATCTCTTCACCTATCAGCTCATAAAACAATCATATCATGAAAAAATCTAGGAATGCTGATAAAAATATCCCCACAAGTGGAGAAAGACTCTGTATAATACATGATAGAAAAGATAGCAGGAGAGAGACTGAGTTCCCCAGTTCCAGTCGCTAGGTCACCAGGGCTGTCCTGTATCCTAATCCTTCTAACACACTCCTTTCCTGCTAAAGTTGTTTTAGTAGTTGTAGCTACAATACTAACTATACACCACAGAAATGCTTAGCAAAGCCCAAAGTACGTGTACTACCTTATTTTATCTTTGGGCACCAGGGAATAGAAGATGACTCTGGTTTAGAATCTTCGCTTCTGGGGCCTCTTTCTCTTCTTTATCCCTAACGCCAATAGCAGTGTTTAATATATACTACATCAACAGTACAGATTTGTTGAATGAACAAATGCTTGGTTAAATAACTATAATACTGACATAATGAGGATTATAAGAAAGAAACCCAAAGGCAACTTACCTAAAAAGGTTTTTACAAGGAGTATATATAAAATATATATAAGCACATAACAGGAAGCTAATTAAATTGTTATTAATGAAACAGGAATTAGCTGCCCCCAAATACTCAAGGAGCAAGAAATGCCAATATTCTCTACTTTTTCCACATTAAATAATAGCACATGTGGCTCTGAAATACTTAATTACAAGGTTTCGTGAGGCCTGATGCCAGGTGTTACTTGGGTTCCTTGCCCTCTTGCATTAGATCACAAAAATACCTGGACTCAGAGTATTCTGGAAAACTAATAGAGGAGGACTCTGGCCTTAGGCACAGTGTCACAGATTACGCGAGGTCCTGCTCTGCATTGCCTCTGTCAGCCCTTGCCCGTCACCATCTCTGAGAAACTGTCTCCCTGGTTTGCTGTCACACCGTCCACTCTACAGTCCCTTTCAAGTCATGCTAAGAATTCTCTTGGCATAGCGCCCAAGGTCACGTTACTGAGTGGCCAAGTCTCCCCGATACCCCCTGTCCACATCTGTACAAGTAGCAGCGCTGGGGCAGAGTTCCCGCCTACACCACCTGCTCAGTCATGCCCACTCTGTCCATTCTGATAGAAACTACCCCTACAGAGGACACTTTCTCAACTTTACATCCTATCTGTTTTCTTCTCTCTCTTAAATAGCACGAATATTAATTTCCCAAGTTTGGTTCAGCAGCCAGACCTTCAAAAACAGTCTGTTACCTAGAACACAATGCCAAACTTCTTTCTTTTTCATTGTGATGTAACTGGTGATCAAAGAAAAATACTTCCTTAGTCAAAATTTTCTGGCAGTTTTGCTTGTGAAAAAATATCGCTTCTACATTAATGTAATTATTTATGTCATCATGATGATGATGGTGGTGGTAAAATGTCAGAGAGGCTGAACATAAATGCAGATTGGCCTATATTTTTTGGTTATATAGTTGGAAGAAAATCCTGGATGTTATGCATTTTCCCCAGGAGAAATATTGTTCTAAGGAATTATAATAATTGTCAGTTTGAGTTCAATAAAACAAGAGTCTTCTTGCTAACTTTAAAATATGAGGAAAATGTGCTCATGTTCATTCAGGCATAGATACACATCATTAGTCTAAACCTTCCCACATAGACAGGAAGAGGCCTGAAGTCATTAAAATAAAGGTGACATGAGCAGAAAGCATTATACGTAGATACACAAAGAATCTATATGCTCCTTGTTCATCAAAGTCTGACACAGAGGACGGCTGCGGGTGTCATCTCAGCTTTAATACTCTCTCACTGAAAGCATCTTTAGCAAAAGGCTCGACTGCCAACCCACTGTAAGTCCATCTATTTTTCATGTCACCTGGCGATAAGCAATTACTGACACATTAATCTGGTGTCGCTCCCTCTCAGATCTGACCCCTCACGAGTTTCAGTAGCAGTCAAGGAGCTACATGCACTATTCCCAGGCTACCTGTGATAAAATAGAAATTGAAGGACCAGCGTACACTGAAAGACTACAGCCTTTGGGGTCATAAAGTATTAGGATCAAAGGAGACATTACCATCAACAGATTTAATGCCTACTTTAAGAGAAAGAAATACATGTCTAAGAAAGAGCAGCTTCTTTTCTTAGAGCCAGGCAGAGATATTTTCCTCTAGTAAGAACACTGGCAATTAACGCAGTAATTATAAATGCAAATGAGCCATTTGCAGCTTCACAGCTTCTGTATCTTTTGGGTACAGAAAGTTCTTTAAAAGTAGAGAAAAAGTACTTGGTGTGCAGACACATAGAAATTCCCCAAACTAACATGAGATTAATAATATTCCTTTTGACCTAAAATTTAACGAGTTACTGTGCTAGAAAAATGAAATGGAAATATCTAGTCCACAAAGTTGTATGTTCCTTTCCTAAAACCGTGATGGCCTCCACATATAGCATTAACTGTACCGGTTTAATATACTATTTTCTTTTGGGGTCCACGTGAAGTGATGTTACCTGCTTAGAATGTTTAATGATCAAATTAGGGCATTTAGGGTACCCATCACCCAAACAGTTATCATTTCTATGTATCAGGTACATTTTAAATCCTCTCTTCTAGCTTTTGTAAAAAATACCAACATAGTTGACCATAGTCGCCTTCCTCTGCTGTCAAACATCAGAACTTGTTCCTTCTATCTACCTGTTTGTATCAATTAAATGACCCACATGTCCTTATCTATCTCCAGTAGCTATCCTTCCACCTTCTACCTACATGTGGCCAACATTTTTAGCTCTCACATATGAGTGAGGACAGGTGTTATTTGTTTTTCTGTGTCTGACTTATTTCACTTAAAATAATCTCGGGCTCCATCCATTTTGCAGTAAATGATATGCTCTCCTTCTTTTCTCTGACCAAATAGTATTCTAGTATGTATGATACCACATTTTCTAATTCATCCACTCATGGTGACGATATAGAGAAAGGGAACCCTTATATGTTATGAGTGGGAATGTAATTTAGTATAGCCACTACGGAAAACAGTATAAAGCTTTCCCCCAAAACGAAAAAAAGAACATCCTATAATTCAGCCATCCCACTAATGTACCATTTTTTGTATTTTATTATAGTTAGCAATTTGTCAGATGTGATTAATCCTGAACTATTTTCTGTCCTCTTTAACATATACATCATGAAAATGAACTATCAGAGCTTTAAATGTCTTATGTACCTTATTAAAAAAAAAACAGCATTTGCTATTACTTTGTCCTTTAGAACATTATGTAACTTGATTGGATGGTGAGGAAAAAACGGGATCGCTGCCAAATCCTCATTTAGCATGCATAAAAATTAAGAAAGTGTTGTATCTCACCAAATACGCTGGCTATTAAATCTTACCACTTGTTCCTGTTCCAAAAGTGGCAATAAAATAAAGAAGGCATAGAATTATTCCATTTTTTTAGATAAGATTTATGGGAATCTTAAAATTATACAAAATTGGCAAAGTTTGCTAAAACTTGTAAGACAACTTTGAAAATAAAAAACTACTTATTTGCAAACATCATATTCAAATTGTCTAGCATGCTGGATGATGATCAAAATAAGATACATTTTGGAAGTAATTCCTTATAGACAACCAACTGTATAGCCTATGAGCCAAGCAACTGTATTTTTTTAATCTATGATCTGCAAGGGAAATTGAGTCATTAACTAATATACATGCTATATAAGGCAAGGTTTATATGCCTGTTTTTATTCAATTTGAAAATATGGCTGTAATTCATATATAGTGACAAAATAAAATAACAAACATCTTTTTAATTCAGTCACATACATACTTTAAGTTCTAAATGCAGATGTTTACTCCTTGATAAACATATCTTTACAAAAATGTTTGTTCAAAGCACTAATAATGAAATATACATTTATTTTGGCTATTAATGGTAGAATATTTATTTGTCTAGCATCTCTATAAACTTCTGCTAATTACTAGACCTTAGAAATCATACAACTTACACAACTGCAGGGAGAAAGACAGAAATATTTTTAAAATATTCACCTTGCAAATAACACTTGCCTTATGAGGTTGACCCAAAAGTTTATGAAGGTCCTTTTATACTCTTATATATTTTAAAATTATTTTGCCTGTCATTGTAAATACAGTCCCCCTTTTTTTACCCTAAACTTAAATAACCATGGTGTGTGTAAGCTTGTAAAAGAAATGTTTAGTCATGAGGAACATTTCCCTACTTATGTTCATCAAAATAGGTTTTAACTTAATCAAGGGTATGCTTATTGAGGGCCTTTTAATATCTTAAATGAAATTGTTCTACCTTCAGAATCAGCATTTAGATTATGCCTAATAACTTTAATCTACACTAAGACGTGCTACTTCATAGCTTGGTCTGCAACTTTCAGTTTCCATGTGAAACACAAAAGCCCACCGGACTAAAATGGAAGTAGAAAGAGTGTGCCTCCCTCTAAGGTCTCAATCCCTGTGTAAAAAAATTTCTATGTGCCTAGAAGAGTCCTTGCAGGGCTCAATTTGGTTCTATTGCAGTGTTATGAGTAGGACAGTGGCTTTTCACCGCTGAGTGACCACTAGTCTTAGCAGATCCTGGCTGGTATAATGACTTACCCCACATTTGCTTCCTCTGTTGTTCTACTTCTTAGTCCATTTTACATTGCAATAAAGGAATACCTGAGACTGGGCGATTCATAAAGAAAAGAAGGTTATTGGCTCAAGGTTCTACACAGGCTGTACAAGAAGCCTGGCTTGGTCCCTGCTTCTGAGGAGGGCCTCAGGAAGCCTTCACTTGTAACAGAAGACAAAGAGGGAACAGGCATATCACATGACAAGAGAGAAAGGATGTACCCGTGCCCTTTCAAAAACCAGCTCTCACTTGAACTAATTAATAGAGCAAAAACTCAGCCATGACCTTGTACCAAGCAAACTGTTCCTATAGAATCTGCCTCCATGACCCAGACACCTTCCACTCAGCCCAAAATTTAACATTGGAGATCAAATTCCAACAAAACATTTGGAGAGGACAAACATCCAAACTGTATCAACTTGTGATAGGGCAGCATTTTTCCCAAAGAAGTAGCAATTTTTAAGAATTAGTTTCAATGGCAATTACTTGTTGGCAAACTGATGACTGTTCTCTGGATCAAAAGTCTTAGATTCTCTCTGCTGGCTACCCTCTCAAGTCAAGAGCAGTGGTGGGATGCAATTGGGAAGAATTATCACATAGGATCCATTTATAGGTAAGAAAGCCTCATGAGGGCAAGAGCTTGATCTGTTCTATTCTCTGCTATACTCTCAGCATGTCGAGCAAAAACTATTATGTAGCAAACACCTAAATATCTGATGAAGGAAAGAACAAATAAATGAGGGAAGAAAGTAATTTGTTATATAGTGCCATGATGACTGTCCTCCATCCAAGGAGAAGTATTGGCTCTAATGAACAAAGACTGTGGCTCTCTATGAAAGGTGCAGGGAGAACGTGCTGGTTTGGGACCCGATCTCCTAGCTCCAGGCATAATGAGCAATGCCAATAATGCCTACTAATGAACTTATTTATTTCATATACCCTCAGAAGAGGTGATTGGAAACCCTTTTCAGTGTCTACCAGTGAGATTTCTAGAAACTTAAACATACTAATTCTTATTTATCTCTTCCAACTCAGTACAAAAGTCACCTCATTAGTCAAATCTGGTGTGTATAATGTCCCTTAGCCAGTAACATGATAATCTAACTGCATCTAAATAATTCTAGGTCTGATTAAACTTTCTAACTCCAAACATCAGAGAGAAACAAACATCCCTTTCTTTGCAAATAAACCCTGGTTTCCACATGCAAGATAGCCATGTTTCTCTCTAGATCTTTATATACTGAAATAAAAAGACTGACATTCCAAATTAAATCAAAAAAATATTTTACACTTAATAGCTTAGTCAGTTGGCACTCATATCTATATTAGTTATCTACTCCAGGATGAAGAAGTTACCCCCTAAACTCTATGGCTGGATACAAGAAATGTATTATCTCACTTACTTTCTCAGGGTCAGGAAACCATTCATGACATAGACATGAGAATCTGCTAAGTTGAGCCTTCAGATGAGACTGCAACCCTGGCCAACATTTCGACCTCAATCTAACTTGTACTCACTCACGCTGTTGTTGGCAGACCACAATCCCACACCACCTGGGGTTTTCCATAGCGCTGCTTGTCAACATGTCAGCTGGCTTTCTCCAGAGTAGACAATCCAAAAGAGGCCCAAGAGTGCTTAAGGTGGAAACCATGGATATTTTACATTCAATCTTGAAAGTGGTCTACCATTATAGCATCAGCACAAAGCCAGGACTCATCATCTAAATCAGGTTTATGTTTGAATAAAGCTCCTTGGGTAAAATTACTTAAGTACAGTTCCTATCTATATGCAGACCTGTGTAACTAAAGAAATAAGTTATTTTCACATATACCCATAATGTACAATGAAGACAAAGGTGCAGCCTGCCACAGTAGTTCACACCTGCAAGCCTAGCCCTCTGGGAGGCCAAGGAAATGGATCGCCTGAGCTCAGGAGTTTGAGATCTGCCTGAGCAATAGCAAGATCTTGCCTCTATTAAAAATAATAAAAAAACTAGTTGGGCAGTTGCTGGTGTATTCATAGATACACAAGGGGTAGTTGCTGGTGTAGCCTCAGCCACTCTCTATCTAGAATGACAGAGAAAGACTCTGTCTCAAAAATAAAAAGGATAGGGTGCAAGACAACTGCCTTGGACACTCCTATTCAAAAAGAAAGAAAGTAGAAGGCACAAGGATACTACTACTAGGTTGGCCCAGTGGCTCACGCCTGTAATCCTAGCACTCTGGGAGTCTAAAGCAGGTGGATTACTTGAGCTCACTTTTAAGACCAGCCTGAGCAAAAGCTAGATCCTGTCTCTAAAAATAGCTGAGCACTGTTGCAGGCACCTATAGTCTTAGCTACTCAGGAGGCTGAGGCAAGAGGATCACTTGAATCCTTTTTCTATAAGCCTTCATGAGCAACCTCAAGAGTTGCTCAAAAAATAAATGATCATGGGGCAGTGCCTATGGCTCAGAGGAGTAGGGCGCTGGTCCCATATACCAGAAATGGCAGGTTCAACCTGGCCCCAGCCAAAAACTGCAAAAAAAAAGATTATATTTCAAGACCTAGTAAGTAATCTAGTCTTGTTTCTGCTCCCCATGCCTTCTTTCCTTTGACATGAAAGGTATCATGTATTGACAGTTGACCAGTTGTCAGCTTGCATTTCGCTAGTAGAGTTTGGTTTCCAAGGTTATTTCTTTATCCCTAACATTTTGTTCCCCTGAATTTAATTTGGCAACACTTTTGCAGATTTCTAAAAGAACAGTGTGAGCCTCTGGTGAATTCTCTTAAAGTTCACACCGTTGGGAAAAAAAAAAAAAAAAAAAAAGACATATCCGTAAGTTTCTGTGAGATAAGCTCTTTTTTAGAGCCTCTAATTTTTTTTAATTATTTAAGCTGTACCAAGAAGATTAAGAAGCTCTCATTTTTTATTGAGAAGTCTTGTGAGGAGCACCCCTATTTTCCTAAGAACCTTTTATCTGTCTAATATGCTGGCATACTACCTTAGATTTATCTGATATTTTTAAAAAGGATCTTACAGTCATATCCTCAGCTTTATTGTGATTTTCTGGCAATGCCCCAGATTTGATCCTTGTTTGGAAGCCAGTTCTTCGTTTACCTCAAAATTTTTATCTGTAGTAACTGGGAATTTTTTCAACCATCAATTCCTGATTTCTTATATTTAACAATCCTTCCCTCAATATACATTTCTCCTTTTGAATTTTACCAAAAACATCAAAAAGAAACCAGATAGCATCCCCCCCCCCCCTTCCTTGTAAATTTCCTTTGCTAGATTATTCAGCTTACTAGGCACATTTTCTGCTTCCCATATTTCTGCAGACATTGATGTTGCTGAATTTCTGCCATGAGATACCAAGTGTCCCCTTTCCTCTAGCATGAAATAATATTTACCTTCTTTTTCTATAAGCCTTCATGAGCAACCTTATCAAAGACCATAACTCTTCTACTAATACACTTTACACCTTCCCTACAGTCTCATCAAAGCCCACATTTGTTCTAAAACCTCTTCCACACTTCAGGTTTTTGTTTCAACAGCACCTCACTTTCAGGTACCCAAATCTGTTTAATTCATCTATGTTTTTGTAAAGCAAATTATCTACAAATTTATCGGATTAAAACAACAAACATTCCTTATTTTACATGTCTGAGGGCCAGGAATATGAATGTAGCTCAGCTAGAGACCTCTGGCTTAGGGTCACTCATAAGCTTGCTATCAACCAGCTGGCTCTGCCTGCAGCCTCATCCAATGGCTCACCAGAGGGCCTTCTTGCTCACCTGGTTACTTGCAGACCTCTCTTCAGGGCTTTCTCACAGAGGTCAGCTTCTTTTCTCCAAAACCATAAACCTCACACAGCACATCCAAAATAGAAGCCATGCTGTTTTTATAACCACATAATCATAGATAACATCCCATCATTTCTGCCACCATATATTTACTAGAAGCAAAAGTAGCTCGCACATGTGAAGAAATGATTCCATGGGGAGTAGAGATCATTTGGAGCCATTTTAGACAGCACTCTCCCACAGACGTCGAAGGACTTCACAAAAATTTGCTCACTAAGAAATGGGTTTTATTTTTAAAAATATAACCACTAAGGAACTTGAAGAACTTAGTAGTGGGAAGAACAAGTCAATAAAAAAAGGCATTGCAAAGCAGAAACAAAACAGCATAGAAGATAGAAATGAATGGTCTAAAAAATTATAATTTTGAGCAAAAGGTTGTTAAAGAACAACTATTTAACCTGGACACTGAAATATTCTCATTCACGTAACACATTTAATGACACAGGATTGTACTTTTTTCCTACAGACTTAAAAAGACCATTGGGTTCTGAAGAATAACATTTACACAATTATAATATGCTAAACAAATTTTATGCCCACCCCCTACAAACTTTAAAATACATACACATGGAATTGAACACTTAATTATATTTATGGACAGACTTTAAATGCTACCAACCTTGACATGTAAACGTAAAGTCGTTAATGTGAAGTTTAAAGTGAGAAATGGTGGGATTACACCTGTGGTGCATCTTACAAGGGTGCATGTGAAACTTAGTAAATGTAGAATATAAATGTCTTAACACAATAACTAAAAAAATGCCAGGAAGGCTATGTTAACCAGCGTGATGAAAATGTGACAAACTTGTTTATAAAACCAGTACATGGTGCCCCATGATCGTATTGATGTACACAGCTATGATTTAATAATAAAAAAAATTATAAAAAATAATAAAGTGAGAAATGGTAAAGTATAATAATTTCCCCTATTTTAATAGTGGTAAGTGAATAAATACCCTGTACTTTTAATTAGGCATATAATAAATATATTGCTAAAAATTATGAAAACAGGAAAATAAGAAAAATTAGAGTATAATAAAATTTGTTTTGGAGTTGCAAAGAAGTAGGAAGGTCATAAATTCATAAATTTTTGAACACTGGAGTTTGAATATATTATCTACAGTGATAAATCAGTAATAGAATCATAAAAGTTATTTTCTTTCATGGTTATGATGAGCATAACCTAAAAATGCTGATGAGGGAAGTGGAGCTGGGATTAGGGAAGTTGGTAGTCACAATGATTACCCCTCAATACTATTAAAAAGTGTTTGTATTATTTTGAACAGCCTGCATTTTATATCTGACATTTAAAAAATGTGGAAATAGATGCTGATAATACAAAAAGTAGATATTATTTCTTAATTAAATGTTTCAGTACATTGCTCCAGCTTTTAAACCTTTGTTACATACAGTCTCGAAAGATGGACCTTTAGTTGGCCTCCTGGTAGCTCCTTACATGGGTCTGGGTTGTGTCTTTGACTTGTTTGTGCCCGACAGGATGTGAAAGAAGTGACGGTGCAGAATTGGCAAGGCTAAGCCACAAAGTCTTGCAGCTTCCATGTGGGTGTGTGGACTTCGTACCCTAGGAAGTCAGCATCCGTGCATGATGGCCGACTTCCCCAAGGTGGCCAGGGCACGAGGAAGCCCAGGTAAGCCGTGTGGAGAAGTCACATGGAAAGAGAGGTGTTCAGGCTAATTCCCAGCTAAGTGTGTGACATGTGGCTGGAGAAACTATCCGGACATCCAGCCCCCCTGAGCCTTCAGCCATCACAGGATCTTAGTTCAGGTTCACATTTACAGTCAAAACGCAGCAAAACAGAATAAAAATGCAGCAAAATACTAAGTGGCATATTAATAAGCAGTGTGTCACAGAATTTAGATAAATTGACAAATTCAAAGAAATAAAGGAGCCCAAATGCAAATTTCAGGAGATAACAATTTTTTTTTTTTTTTTTTTTTTAGACAGAGTCTCACTCTGTTGCCCTTGGTAGAGTGTTGTAATGTCACAGCTCACAACAATGTCCAACTCTTGGGAGAATCTAAGTGATTCTCTTGCCTCAGCCTCCCAAGTAGCTGGGACTACAGGCGCCTGCCACAACGCCTGGCTTTTTTTTGTTGCAGTTGCCACACTGTTTTAGCTGGCCCGTGCCAGTGCGAACCCACCACCCTCAGTATATGGGGCTGGCACCCTACCCACTGAGCCACAGGTGCCGCCAAGAAACCAATTTTTATTCAGCAAAAGTAAAATAAAATGAAATTTCATTAAAATAAACTGCTGTCCCTTAGAGATACTTATTGTATGTATCTCTATGGTGAAACAATTCATTAAAAGCCAAGTAGTGAAGAACCTGCATGTTGAAATATTTTTATCTCAATATTCAGGCCAATGCACTTACTCAAAACAAGGGAATTTGGTCATTAAAATGATGTAAAACATCAACATGATATTTACAATGTTGTATTCATTCATTTTGAATTCACTTATTGTGATGGAGGTGAGCTGGTATTGAAGACATGAGTGTGCCTTTCTTTCTAAGAACATCTTCACGTAGGAAAGTTACCATGAATAGGTCCTACAAAGCACCAAATTCATAAATGCTTTCTTGTTTGTTGACTTCGTTGTCCAAATGTGTCATTATAGGTTTGGTGCTTTTATTGCATTGAACAGAGGAGAAACTAATCTAGAAAATGTTTTTTTTTTGTTTGTTTGTTTGTTTTTTTCAGACAGTTCTGTAAAAAGGCAATACAAAAGCTAAGAAAGCAGGTCAGTGTCAAGTGTATTCAAATCATTCCTGAGAGTGTTAGTCCCTCCCAACTGAAAACCCGCAGATGATTTCGAGATGGAGAATGAACTCAAGGTATTCAGAGTGTTGTGCAGAAGCTATAGATCCTGAGAGAGCCACAGAGTCTCAAAGTTCCCTTCTGTTGGACATTCATTCATAAATGCATTTCTCCCTCATTTTAATAAAGATTTGTTAAGTACCTTCTATATGTTAGACACTAACTTAGAAGCTGGAAACATAAAAAGCACAAAACACAGTTTGCCTTTAAGGAGTGAGCAGCTTAGTAAGGGTTACAAGCAAGTGGACAGCCAATTACAACCCAGGGAACAGTTTTGGTGGGCAAAGAAGAAGATTAATAAAGAGCTGCCTAAAAAGTCAATGAGGTTATAAAGTTAGATGTTAATACTTTTATTGCATATAACTGTAAAACATGATATTCTGATATATATATATATATATTACTGCAGTCAGCAAAGTAAACTATTCATGTCCTCACATAGTTACCATTTTTTGTAATATTACAATGGATTTAGCAATTCTTCAGATGAATTTTCATTATTGTTCCACATGAAGTGACCCACTTGTCCTCTCTCATCTTTGTCTCCTGTCCTATGAAAACGACAAATTCTTTCCTTCTGCATAGAACACTCCCAAATTCCATTTCTTCCCTCTTTCCTTGCTCTCAGCATTCCAAGTCTCTTGCCTAGAAGAATATCCAACAGCTCTGTGGCTGCCCTGCCCATATTTTCTTCTCTCTCCAGTCAGTTCTGCACATCACTAAGTAAGTTCTAAAAATGCAAATTTGATCACATTATTTTCCTGCTTTAAAACATTCTACCAGCTCAACTATCCAAGGGATAACATCAAAACCAGCAGTGTGATACATCATGTGCTTACTATAACTAAATGTATTTGATAGTCACCCATCCATCCATCTACCCATATAGCTTCATGCTCCCCTCTGTCTATCTCAAAACTATGAATTTAAGTGTGTAGGCTCCGTGCGGGGTACTGACAATGTAAACATAACACGAGTTTCCCATCTTAAAGGTGCACCTGGTTCAAAGACCTCAAACTACTTCTTCAGCTTCATCTCCCATCACTCTCCCCAAATCCTACTGATTTGATCCACACACACAAAAATAGTGCTCCAACCACACTACTTTTCTCATCTTTACCCAAATACTTCATCTACTTTTATGATTCTGGATCTTTTCACATGTAGTCTCATCTTCCGAGATATCCATAGCCATATTTATTTCTCAGGGGATGGGTTAAAAATGTGACCTCCTAAAAAACCCAGCTCATATATGGCTGCTTAGAGCCTCCCAGATTATCCTGTGAATTGGGATAAATGTTGTTTTTCAGGAATATTTTACAGATTAAGAAACAGACCCAGAGATCAAAGCCTTGTCTAAGGCAGCTCATAATTGGTACAGCCAGAATTTGAGCACAGTTCCGCTAGGCTCAAATCCAGTACCCAATCCTACATAGTGTTACTAAACCCAAACTTCACATTCTTCGATCTGAGTCATTCCTTGAGGCACCTGGGACTTCAGTTTTTCCTGAAGCTTGGAAGTGGTTTTAAGAAGCGTCTCCGAATTCTTTCAGTCAATTAGAAAATATTAGCTCGACTGAAATGAACAATGGTGCACACTCAGAGACAAGACCTGCATTCTTCTCCAGTCCCTGAAAATAAGTCTCTACAAAAGTATGGGCATGTTTCCCCACCTCCAAAATATACCTTGGGATAACCGAGTCATAATTCAGACAGACCAAATTACACGGAGTTTTTCCTGTTTCTTCTCACTTCCAGTCCTTTGCTCAAATTATTCCTGTGCCCACAATACTCCATCCTGCCTGGTGCCCTCCTTCTCCCAGCTAATGCTCACTTCGCCGCCCCATCACTCTAAACAAGACTCAGGACAAATATAGTTTCTGCAAATATATGTCAAATGAATGAATGAATGAAGGTCTTTAGCAGTTTTCATGCAAAGTTTCAACTTAACCCTGTGAGGAATGCAAGTGCACATTTCATCTTTGCTTTCAAATACTATCCAGCAACAAGATAAGATGTGAAAAGAGTCGCTTATAAAAATAAATGGGGTAAGAGGAGAGAGGCCTTATCTGCACAGCGCATATCTAATAGAAAATCCTCAATTCTAAACAAGAACACAATTTCTAGATAAATCTTTGCATCTAGAAATTTTAAGTCTGACTTTATTATAACTGCATTCTATAGTTTAATGGGAGTTTTTGAATTTGTTATTCATATTACCTTGGATAAAACGTCAGTAAAATTTCACATATCTACAAATAGAATTCTCTGAGGACAAAGGGGCTTTTGGAAAGATATGATTGTATTTTACAACCCAGCACAAACTACTTAAGGGAAATTCATTATAATTTACGTTTAGCTTTTCTAAGAGGTCTTGCTTTGAAAGCAATTAATTTTACTAGCCGTAATTGTTTTCTTTCTAAGTCCACTTAACATTTTCATCCTCCATGGAAGCTATCTAGGGCAAAGCTATCTGACAGTTTTCTGTGATAATGAAAATGCTTTATATCTGCACTGTCCAGTGGGTAGCTATCAGCCACATCTGGCTACTGAGTGCTTAAAATGTAGCTACTATGAAAGATGGAGAAAGTTAATGTTTAATTTTATTTAATCTTCATTAATTTAAATTTAAATATCAGTAAACTCTGTATTGAACTATACTTACATAAGTAATTAGTACCTTGGTACAGAGAATATAAAGTGGGTACAACTAACTTATCACTAAGTTTCTCATATGTCATACTATACCTGCATATCATATTATTAATTCTCCTCCATGAAATCACCACCACCACCACCCCTGGGCTTTGACTGGGAATAGCATTTCAGACTTCATGACCTGAGTGTGCCAAACCCCTTTGATCTCCACAGATGGCACAATTGTCAATCCAGCTTCACTGCTCACACCAGAGTGTGGAAGATCTTCGCACAAACACTTAGATCTGCTTAAACTTTGTACTGCACTTGGCCTCTAGCCAAAGACCACTGTAGTGAAGAAATCTGTTGGAATCAAATAAAGTTGGGGTTTACTGGCTTGTTACAACAAGGGAAACGGCGTATCATGGAGACCTGTGGTGTGAACTCTAGGAGGAAAAGCAGGGACTGTTTTGGGAATATGTCTTTGTATTATATGATTTCAGAGAGTATTCAAGAAAGTAGCTTCACTTTAGATTGTGCTGTCAGTTATATGATTAGGTACCTTATTTTTGTTTTATTTTGGAGAAAAGAGAAATGGAACAGGACTAATGCCATAGTTGATAAAGCAGTATTCACTCTCACCAGGCTAGAAGGAGGTAGATGGTCATGCCTTTTTGTTAAATTTTGGTCAGTGTGTTTTTGTTTGTGACTGTGCTTAGGGCACGACTATAAAGTGCTCTTGTCTAATCAATGATTTTACATAAAATTGTTACATTCAATAAGACAACACACAGTCCAGTGGGTAGGGCCAGAACAACTGAGCATACAATGATCAGAGGAAACTTTGTGTTCCTCTGCCCCTTTTATTCAGTGACTTATTCACAAAGTTCCAGATCACACATCAGGTCCCCTATTGCACTTTACTTCCTTTTCCTGAACAGCTGGTTGTTCCCTCCTCTGAGTGCCTCAGTATTTCTGCATACTATATATACATACGTGTGTGTGTGTGTATATGTACTTAACATTCACTAAAGTATACATATTGAACATCTGTTAGGTAGCACCATTGTTTTAAGCACTGAAAATATACAGTGAACAAAAGAATGTAATGCCAATCTCACATACCTCAAGATCTAGTGGAATATTAAATTAATATATATTGAATTTGCAACCATGAAAAATGCTGTGACATAATGGGTTCCTAGTACCATGACAACCTGTAATAGGAAATTTGACTTGGTCAGGAGAAACATGAAGGATGAGACAGATTTATATTAGGCAGAGGGGAGATTAAAGACACTCTAGGCAGAGAGAACAGCATACAGAAACATCCTCTTGCAGGCAGGACCATGAGGAGTACAGGCAAAAAGCAGAGGCAGCCCCCCATGCTAGTGAGGCACAGACATGGGATGGCCTCCCGGGCCACATTAAGGAGACTTATACCCTCAGCATCAAAGTATTGGGAAGCTATTTAAAATGTTTTAATACCACATATGAAAAAATGCTTATTATCTTTAATCATCAGAGAAATGCAAATCAAAACTACCTTGAGATACCATCTAACTCCAGTAAGATTAGCCCAAAATCACAAAATCCCAAGACCAGAGATGTTGGCGTGGATGTGGAGATAAGAGAACACTTCTACACTGCTGATAGGAATGCAAATTAATACATTCCTTTTGGAAAGATGTTTGAAGAACACTTAGAGATCTAAAAATAGATCTGCCATTCAATCCTATAATTCTTCTACTAGGTGTATACCCAGAAGACCAAAAATCACATCATAACAAAGATATTTGTACCAGAATGTTTATTACAGCCCAATTCATAATTGCTAGGTCATGGAAAAAGCCCAAGTGCCCATCAATCTACAATGGATTAATAAATTGTGGTATATGTACACCATGGAATATTATGCAGCCTTAAAGAAAGATGGAGACTTTACCTTGTTCATGTTTACATGGATGGAGCTGGAACATATTCTTCTTAGTAAACTATCTCAAGAATGGAAGAAAAAGTATCCAATGCACTCAGCCCTACTATGAAACTAATTTATGGCTTTCATATGAAAGCTATAACCCAGTTATAACCAAAAATGTGGGGAATGGGGAGAGGAAGGAGAGAGAGGGGGGAGGTGGGCAGAGGGAGGGTGATAGTTGGGATTACACTTGCGGTGCATCTTACAAGGGTACATGTGAAACTTAGTAAATGTAGAATATAATTGTCTTAACACAATAACTAAGAAAATGCCAGGAAGGCTATGTTAACCAGTGTGATGAAAATGTGTCAAACTGTTTATCAAACCAATGTATGGTGCCC